>CM055120.1:31967900-32150400 GCA_029206835.1 Rana muscosa
ATTTTAATAAGTTCGCCATCAAGACAATTGTTCAAATGGCTGCCGCAAACGGGGTTGGTAGAATGTATTCATGTTTTTGTTTTCTTTTTTCTTTATATATATATATATATATATATATATATATATATATATATATATATATTAATTATTATTATTTTTTAATGTTTTTAACCCTTTTATTATGGAGTTTTCGTATGTAGTTTCTCCTGTAAATGAATATTTGTTTGTGGTTTTTCCTGTTCTGTGAATGTTGACATTTCTGGCATTTTGATTTGTCATCTTGCCAGAAGGGAACATTTTATGTAGCATTGCCTATCTGACAGGATGACAGAGCTAACGTGCTTTTAAGATTCCTCGAATGAGTGAGATTTTGATTCTGACAAGTAAAGAAGGGGGGAGGGGGCAATGACGAAGGCCAGTTTAGAGTCTCCGCCTTCGCAGCTGTAACAAATTTTGAGTTCTGAAAATTGTGCTTAAATACAGCTACCGGTATTTGTTTGTTTTTTGTTTTTGTTTTTTTATTTAAATTTTAAGCTTGTAAATTTTTCCAATATTATTTTATTACCATATATACTCGAGTATAAGCCGAGTTTTTCAGCACATTTTTTTTGTGCTGAAAATGCCCCCCTCGGCTTATACTCGAGTCAACTTTTTGCGCCTGATCTCCTGGACTTTGGGGACCCGGTACCGGCCAGCCTTCGCACACATGTAGCCCCACTCTTCCTCTACAAGTCTGCAAAGTTTGTTGTCCGGGGGACCTACAGCTGGGGAGCACCGATTTTTTTATTTTTTTTTAAAGCCGGGCACCCCTTCCATAGACTCCCATGTTAAACGGTAATTTCTCTGGTGATTTTGGGGACCCGGTACCGGCCTGTCGTAGGTCCCCTGAACCCAAAACTTGCCACACGTAGCCTCCATTTCTCCTTTATAAGTGTACAAAGTTTTTTGTCTGGGAGACCTACGGCCGGGGAGCAACGAATTTCCAAAGCCGGGCACCCCTTCCATAAACTCCCATGTTAAACGTCAGTCTAGTCATGGGCATTGGGCACAGTGAGGCAAAGTGAGGCATGCAGATGGACACCCTAGGCTTATACTCGAGGCAATTTTCCCAGTTTTTTTGTGGTAAAATTGGGTGCCTCGGCTTATATTCGGGTCGGCTTATACTCAAGTATATACGGTATTTATTTATTAAAGAAAAAAATTAAAAATTCTTCCACTACCATTTTTCTATAGTTTATTTATCAATAAAGGCCATTATAACAACATTCAGGTTATGTGTAAATATTTGCTCTCTGCAATAATGGCTTCCCTTTTTTTTTTCTTTTTTTTTAATTTAGGCTTTAAACTCTTTTACTACCATTCTAATATTGTTTATTGATCAATCAATATTAAAAGCCATTATAACAGCATCCTATGTTATGTGTAAATATTTGCTCTACGTAATTACAGCTCCTCTTCTTCTTTTTATGAATTATAGAAAAATACATATTTGCTGTGTTCAACTGTGACACCTTATATTTTTCTTTTTTTTTTTTATTCTTCCACTATGACTTTTTTTTAAAATGTATTAAAAGAAAAAAAAAAAAAGTAAATAAAACAGAAATTTCTAAAGGATGGTTTTGGTTAATATGCATTTGCTGTGTTTAATTGCAGTCCCTTTTTTGTATATATATATATTTTTTTTCATATTCCTCTACTACAATTTTATTTTGTTTTGAATAGAAAAGCGAAGTGGTAAAACGCCTGTAAGCCCCATTTTTGACATCTGTTCCATAGGGGGGGGGGGGGATTTTCTTTCATTTGGAAATTTCTGCAAAGTGAGTGGAAGATGTCGGAGCAACAGGTGACCCCGTTGCCTTTTCTATTTTATGTCAACTCTTTTAAATGTTGAACTTTTCATTGCTTGAGATGACTATGGTCACTGGGACTAATAAAGGAATAGTTATTTATTCTTTTGACCTTCCAACCCAGTTCAGATCCTAACTCTCTGAATTCTCTGAATTTTGCAAGCCTTGAAGCAGGACCCTTGCAACACCCAAAAATAGTTCTGGTGACAACCAGGGATTCCCTCATCTTGGAAGGATTTCCTCTCACTTCCTGTTTTGGCTATGGGACGGGAAGTGAAGGGAAATCTTCCACATGGGACAATTTTGACAAAAAAAAACAAAAAACAGTTGGGTTTAAACACTCCCTTACTCAATCCAAAAGTTCTACTTCTAAGCTTCTATGAGATTTTAGGGATTTACATCTACCGTATATACTCGAGTATAAGCCGACCTGAATCTAAGCCGAGGCACCTAATTTTACCACAAAAAAACTGGGAAAACGTATCGACTCGTGTATAAGTCTAGGGTGTCCATCTGCATACCTCACTGTGCCTCACTTTGCCTCACTGTGTCCATGTGAATGCTTCACTGTGTCCATGACTAGACTGTTGTTTAACATGGGAGTCTATAGAGAAGGGGTGCCCGGCTTTGAAAAATTGGTGATCCCCGGCCTAAGGTCCCCCAGACAACAAACTCTGCACACTTTTGTAGAGGAGAAATGGGGCTACATGTGTGCAAAGTTCCGGGTCCAGGGAACCTACGGCCAGCCGGTACCGGGTCCCCAAAGTTACCAGATAAATTACCGTTTAACATTGGAGTCTATGGAAGGGGTGCCCGGATTTGAAAAATCGGTGCTCCCCGGCCGTAGGTCCCCCGGACGAAAAACTTTGCACAAGTGTAGAGAAAGCGTGGGGCTACATGCATTCCAAGTTTGGGGTCCAGGAGACCCACAGCTGGCCGGTCCCGGGTCCCCAAAATCTGGGATATCAGGCGCAAAAAGGTGAAGATGGACACAGACTCGCGTATAAGCCGAGGGGCATTTTCAGCACAAAAAAAGTGCTGAAAAACTCAGCTTATACTCGAGTATATACGGTACTTTTAAAAGTTCTGGTTTGAGTTCCACTTTTAAGTAGCTGAATGCTGGATAGAAGGAAGCATTTGTATGTTTATATAGTAATGTTGGTATTTTAGTGTCGGGGTTTGATGGAAAAATCCATTTACTGCCTAAAGAATTAAAAAAAAAAAATAGTTTTCCTAAAAATATTTTTTTCCCCCTGAATTTCTTCTTTCAGATTGGCCGGCTAGTCATCGGACAGAATGGCATCCTCTCCACCCCGGCCGTGTCCTGCATCATCCGTAAGATCAAGGCCATCGGCGGCATTATCCTGACCGCCAGCCACAACCCCGGCGGTCCCAATGGAGACTTTGGAATTAAATTCAACACTTCTAACGGAGGTCAGTAGGTCATCTCTGCTTTTAGGCCTCATGCCCACTGGCGTTTTTACAGCTGCGTTTTTTGCAGCTTAAAAACGCCTGTCCATGTTATTGTAAATATTTTTATTTATTTTTTTGAAAAAAAAAAACGTCGGAGCTAAAAACGCGACAATTGATCTCTATAAATTGGCCAGGGTAAAGAACTATGAAAACTGTGCTAAAAGCTTGGTCGGCTGTGAAGGATGCTTGTTCCAATCCTTCTGTGGATATCTCCCTGCTCACCCCCATTATGGTTTAATCCCGAGTGGTCGAGATTTGTCAATCCCTGATCCATATATTTGGGAGAGTAGAGGTATTGCATACTTAGATCAGATCTGTCTTGAGGGTCAGTTGCAGACCTTCGATAGGTAAACCATACTGGCGCTTTAACCTAACTCAATTCTGTTTCGATATTTACAGCTTAGACATGCCTTGAACCACTTACCGACCGCCACACGACTATATACGTCCTGACTTTGAAGAGGGATATCTCGATAACGGCAGCAGCTGCTGCCACAACCGAGGTATCCATCTCTTCAGGCGGCGGTTCGGTAAACGATAATGGTGGTCTCTGCGGCAGATTCACCACGAGATCACCATTATTGGCGGTGGGAGAGTGGGCCCCCCCTCCCACGCCCTCTGCCGCTTACCGGAGCCGTCGGTAGCGGCGGAGGCGATCGGGTCCTCTTCCTAGCTGGGTATGGAGACGAGTGAGGGGAAGATGGCCCCCATCCGTCTCCATACCATAGCAGGGCGGAAGCGACGTCAATACGTCAGCTTCGGCCATAGCTCTTAAAGGGCCATTTTTTTGTTGTCAGTTTTTTCAAATGACAATTTTTTTTTTTATTGCATTTTAGTGTAAGGCCTCATGTACACTGCTGCTGGTAAACAGATATATAGGAGCAGTTGAGCATTTTTTTCAACTGCTCCTGAACTCTCCTCTCTTATCTTATCCGTACATGTACACAGGTTTGTTCGTTTCTAGGCAGTTGTGCTTAGAGGCTTTTTCTTGAACCCAAAAAAATGCATTCAGAAGCTGTGTTTAAAGGCAGATGAAGCGCCAAACGTGGCTACCCGTGTTTAGCAGTGTTTCGTTTAGAGACGTTTTTCATTTTAACAAAAAAAAAAAAATGTTTTTTTTTTTTTTCAAATGCTTATAGACGCAAACGCGGCTAAACGGACGTTTTTAGACACTGGTTTCTAGCTGTCAAGTTAAATCGTTCAGGAGAGGTTGAACAACGTCCCGTGTACATCAAGCCTTAATATGAGATGTGAGGTCTTTTTGACCCCAGATCTCATATTTAAGAGGACCTGTCATGCTTTTTTCTATTACAAGGGATGTTTACATTCCTTGTAATAGGAATAAAAGTGACCCAAATGTTTTATTTATTTTTTAAAAAACAGTGTAAAAATAATAAAATCAAGTAAAATAAATAAGAATTTATTATTATTTTTTTTTAAAGTGCCCCGTCCCAACGAGCTCGCGCGCAGAAGCGAACGCATACGTCAATAGCCCCCGCATATGAAAACGGTGTTCAAACCACACATGTGAGGTATCACCGTGATCGTTAGAGCGAGAGCAATAATTCTATCCCTAGACCTCCTCTGTAACTCAAAATGTGCAACCGGTAGAATTTTTTAAACGTCGCCTATGGAGATTTTTAAGGGTAAAAGTTTGACGCCATTCCACAAGCGGGCGCAATTTTTGAAGCGTGACATGTTGGGTATCAATTTACTCGGCGTAACATTATCTTTCACAATAAAAATAAAAAATTGGGCTAACTTTACTGTTGTCTTATTTTATAATAAAAAAAAAGTGATTTGTTTCCAAAAAAGTGCGCTTGTAAGACCGCTGTGCAAATACGGTGTGACAAAAAGTATTGCAATGACCACCATTTTATTCTCTATGGTGTTAGAGGAAAAAATATGTATAATGTTTGGGGGTTCTAAGTAATTTTCGAGCAAAAAAAATTGTTTTTAACTTGTAAACACTGAGTCTGAAAATCAGGCCCGGTCTTAAAGTGGTTAATACTCACTTTGACCATCAGCAAGTTGCTGTCTATACCTCGGCTCTGGAAAACCTCCTTGGATCAGTCCATGGTCAAACCTCTGTCCACCATTTTATAAAGAGTTACTACCATCGATTTCTTACTGGACTCGAGTTCCTCAGAACTAAGTAGCTTGTTGACTTTCATGAGTTAGATGAGGAAGATTGGGAGGAGATATGGAAATGCTTTTTTTTTTCACAATTGGTGTCCACCAGGAATAGGTTCATTCCGTTTTTAAGATCCTGCATAGAGTCTACCTAACCCCCATGTGTCTGCATAGGATATACCCATCTGTTCTGGCCACCTGCTGAAGGTGTGGTTTAGTCTCAGCGAATTTCAACCATGTCTTCTGGCGGTCTCCCCAAATCCAGACGTGCTGGACTTCATTCATTCTCTCTGTCACCGCCATTCAGGTGCCACTAAAGAGTGAGATGTGTCTGCTGGGACTGGTAGACCCTCTAGCTCCCTGTAGGCCCTCCAGAACTATTTTGGGTTCATTACTTTATCATGCCTATAAAGCTATCGTACTCGGGTGGAAATCCTGTACAGCTCCTTGGCTAAACTTTTGGCAAAATTTGGTTAAATTGGCTTTACCACTTAAGGCTACTTGCCTTTCTCGTGGCTGGGTCACAAAGTATGGGATATTTGGGTAGAATCCCCATCTACGAATGCTGCTTCTACTACGCCCGATTAACACGTATACCGGTGTAATTTAAGTGTTCCAGAGAAATATTATTCTTTGTGATATAGTACTCGGCTAGGTGATTACACCTGGCAAGGTGCCTTGTTTATCGTCCTCCTTGGTCCCTTAGCCCTCATTTCAGGTATAAACTCACTTGTACTAAACTTATGAAACTTAAAAGGATTTAAAAAATAAAATAAAAAAATTGCCCAGAGTGGGCAAAAGACCAAAGTGGGGTGGGGCAGTGACCACAGAACTGCAGACTTTACGAAAATTGTTAATGTCCTTATAGCAGATCCTGAGGAATGTAGTAAAGGTCAAAGATGGACAGCCAACACATTTCAAGGCTCAAACTCCAACCCCCCCCCCCTTCCTTCATCGGGACTTAAATGCTGGCAAACATGGAAAAAGGATACTGGACAACAGATTGGATGCAAACCTGTTGGTTTGGGTCCCGGATAGCTAATGTTTTATTAATTTGCAAAAGAATCCATATAAATATCCTAAGTGAAAACAAATAACAAAAAATGTAAAAAAAAAAAAAATCATTTCCTTTCAGCTTCTGGTTGGTTGTTTCCTGTAGGTGCCCATGATATCGCAGGACCCCATCGCAAGGTCATGGGAAATTCAGGATCCCCAATCTCACAAACTTTGTGCAGGCATTTGGGATCACCAGCTTTCCCAGGATCCTGCAAGAAGGCCCAGTCATGTCACCCTCGTCTGGAGTGCTGGGGGCTGAAAGGTGACCTCTTCCCATTGACAGCCCATTGATTTTTAATGGACCGTCAACAGAAGGCAATGCAGGTTTCGATGGACCTGCTCCTTTTTTTCATAAAAAAAAAAAAACCATAGAGGGAGAGATAAAAGGGAAAGAAAGGAGAACAAGGGGAGTGGTACATCCTAAAATGTACCCTAAGGGGTTTTAATATTGTACGAGTGGAAGGGACTCAGGGAGCGCTAAATGTCCGTGGGTTAGGGGCGCAAATTACTTGTCTTGAGTGCTGACAACCTACACTACGAAAATAATTTTACTGTTAGGGGTCCCCACAACTTGGGAAATGTTATCAAGGGGTCACGGCACTAGAAAGGTTGAGAACCCCTGGTGTAGATAGAGAGAAGAGGATCTGATTCAATCCCTGGTGTAACACCTCATCCTTGGCAGAATAGATGCTGCATTTTTTGAATTAGAGAGAGGACTTCCTAAAAATTCAATTATGCCTTGTCGGATCGGATTTTCTCTCGGGATAAACTCTGAAGGATTTTTCCGACAGAATTCCGTTCAAGCTGTCTTGCATACACGCTGTCGCACCAAATTCCGACCGCTGCTCGACGACGAGCTGAGAAAAATGAAGTTCAATGCTTCCGAGCATGCGTCGACTTGATTCTGAGCATACGTGTTTTTTTCTCCGTCGGAGTTCCATACAGACGGACGGAATTTCCAATGAAAAAATTCAGTTGAAATTGTGTACAAGGCATTAGACTTCTTTCTCTCTTCAGAGGTAACGAATTTCACAAATGTAATAACTGTTTAGTGTTTAGTGTAGGGGGTGTACTAATGGGGGCTTTTTTGACGATCCCGTAGTGCTGCTTTAAAGTTTAGTGAGCCGTGATGAAGGGGGATATTTGTGCCTGGAACACGTGGGATGTTTTATGTGATCGTTTGATGGACAATTAAACAATTTGACCTGTTGTTTGTTTTATGCTTTGAAGTTCCTACTACCACTTCCCACTGCACCAAAAATTGAGAATTTACCCGAGATTGTGGCATGTGCCAAATTATTATGTGGATTATATATATATATATATATATATATATATATATTGTGACAGCAGGAAGGTAAAGTCACCTGGTTGCATCCAGGGGGGTAGATATATTTCGCCCAGATTCAGGCTTTACGCCGACTTATACAACTAGGTGGAGAGTTGTATAAGGCTAGTGGGCTCATGGATGACTCATACCTCTAGGGAGAGTGTGGGGCGTCGTGCAGACAGGGAGTTGATGAGACCAGCTGAAGCTTGTCAGCTCATTTAGGCCTCTATAAGAACTCCCAGCTTCGTTAGATGTCAGCTCATGCCTGGACCCAGACCTGTGTGGACTGTCTAGGGAGAGTGAACCCCTGTGCGGTGAGACAAAGCCTGTGTGGCTATTTGCTTGGACATTTAAAACCAGGGACTTAGGGACTAGGACAGCACTAGGCTGATCCCAGTTGTTAGTTAGGAAACCTGTATGTTTAGTCAGAGGTCAAGTTGACCAGGATTTATTTTGTTTATGTTTCTTTTTCTTTGCTGTGTTTTGTCACTGTAAATAGAAAATAAACCGCACCTTTTTGATTTTGAAAACCACAACCTCCGTTTGCTGGGCCTGTTTTTGTGTGGGGAGCCCATCTCGGGGGTCACACACACCCGCTGCCGAGCCAACCCCCTCACAGTTGGTGGAGAACCAGTGGCAGTTTTTTTTAAGCCAGCATGGAGGAGATACTGAAGCAGCTGGCTCTAGCAAATGCCAATCAACAGCAGACAAATGCAGGTTTGCAAAAGAACTTCGCAGCCCAGCAGCAAGCTCATCAATAGAGCCTAACCAAGCAAAAGACTATGTGATGCTAAAAGCTGAAATATTGGCAAGGCTGGGTGTCACCCAGGCTGTCCGGGCTCAGCGTGTGCATAACTGGACTTTCCAGCTTGGAAAACCCCCCAGGTCTCAAATGTATGATCTCATTCACCTGAGCAGAAAGTGGCTACAGCCAGAGACTTTGTCCGCACCAAAGATTGTGGAACGTGTTGTAATGGATCGGTTTTTGAGAGCTCTTCCTACTGCCATCCAAAAGTGGGTAAGCCATGGAGACCCAGAGACGGCCGATGGTCTTGTGGATCGTGTGGAGAAATACTTGGCTACAGAGAACCTGACGGCCTCTTCCAGAGACACTCGGACTTTCCACCCTAAGACCAGACCATCCCCAGGGGCGGATAAGAGGATTCCAAGGGGTGAGGGTGGAGAGAGTGAGAGGGTGGGAGCTCTACCCCAAGTTTGGCGAGAACAGCCTGGGAAATCAGCGGCTCAAGAGGCCGCAAGAAGGATCGTTTGCTACCGCTGCCGGCAAGCGGGACATATTGCAGCCAATTGCCCGGTTGTGGAGGAACCCATGCAGTGTGACTTTCTGACGGGCAGACGTCAGTCGCTGTGTGCGACAGTCGCATGCACTACCATTCGAGGAACTGAGAAACATTTATGCAAAATGTGTGTTAATGGTAGAAATGTTGTGGTATTGCTGGATTCAGGTAGCCTGGTGACCCTGATAAAGGCTGAGTTAGTTAAAACAGAGGTCTCTGGGAATAGCAAGGTAGCTGTTATTTGTGTGCATGGGGACACCCGAGAGTATCCAGTGCTTACAGTGTGTTTCGAGACCCCCAAAGGTACCCTCTCTCATCCAGTGGGCTTAGTATCTCAGTTACCGCATGACGCCATTGTGGGAAGGGATTTTCCGAAGTTCTGGGAACTGTGGGATGATCCTGAGCCCCCCACTGGTGCCCCTATGTACCAGGAATGTGATAGCCAGAACTCCCCTGAGAGTGGTGAGGACTCTCCGGAATTTCCCTTATCAGTATTGGCAGGGGAGACTCAAGAAACTGGAGAGGAGCCCACCTCCTCAGACGAAAACCTACCGTCTGTGGAGTTTTCTGATCTTGAGGTTCACAGGGAAAACTTTGCCACAGAACAGTTGAAAGACCCCGCCCTAATAAAGGCACGGGAAAACGTAGTGAAAATAGATGGCGAGTTAGTGAACCCAGATAATACCTGCACTTACCCATACTTCAGCGTAGAGAAGGACCTACTGTATCGGGTGGCAAAAAGGGCAGAAGAAACCGTTGAGCAGCTTGTGGTGCCCAAACCTTACAGGAAGTTGGTGTTGGAGTTGGCCCATGGGCACATTCTTGGAGGTCATCTGGGGACAGAGAAAACCCGAGAGAGGGTATTACAGAGATTCTATTGGCCGGGGGTGATGAAGGACATAGAAAATTATTGTTCCTCCTGCCCTGTGTGTCAGAGGTCGGCCCCGATGCCACATTTCCGTAGCCCGCTGGTCCCTCTACCCATCATTGAGGTCCCGTTTGAGAGGATCGCCATGGATTTGGTAGGTCCTATAATCAAGTCCGCTAGGGGGCACCAGTACATATTAGTTATAATGGACTATGCCACCCGTTATCCAGAAGCGATCCCTCTCCGAAATACCTCGGCCAAAACCATAGCCAAAGAGCTATCTCTTGTGTTTAGCCGGGTGGGTATTTGTAAAGAACTGCTTACGGACCAAGGTACACCCTTTATGTCCCGGGTTATGAAGGAGCTGTGTAAATTGTTCAAAGTGACGCAATTACGTACATCTGTGTATCACCCCCAAACCGATGGGCTGGTTGAAAGATTCAACAAAACCCTAAAACAAATGTTGAAGAAAGTGGTGGATAGAGATGGAAAGGATTGGGACTGTCTACTTCCTTATCTGATGTTTGCTATTAGGGAGGTGCCCCAATCCTCTACGGGATTCTCCCCCTTTGAGTTACTGTATGGGAGACACCCAAGAGGGCTGTTGGATATTGCCAAGGAAACTTGGGAAAGTGAGAGTTCTCCCCACAGGAGTGTGATTGAGCATGTCGCCCTGATGCAAGACCGAATTGCACAGGTAATGCCCATCGTGAAGGAACATTTGGCCCAAGCGCAGTTAGCACAGCAGAGAGTGTACAACCGTGGAGCCAAGACCCGTACCTTTTCCCCGGGGGATAGGATACTGGTACTTGTCCCTACGGTTGAAAGTAAATTCCTTGCCAAATGGCAAGGCCCCTACGAGATAATGGAAAAAGTGAGCGAAGTGAATTACAAGGTCAGACAACCAGGAAGGCGAAAGCCCGAACAGATCTATCACGTTAATCTGTTGAAAGCCTGGAGGGATAGAGAGTCCCTAGTCGCAGACACTTGGTCACCAGCTCAAACTGGTTGCGTGATTCCTGAGGTTGGAATAGCAGCCACCTTGTCACCACCCCAACAACAGGAGGTTAAGGAGTTTGTGCTTCGCAACAAGGAGGTATTCTCTGAGCTGCCGGGACAAACATCTGGGGTAGAGCATGACATCATTACCCCGCCCGGTGAAAGGGTGAAGTTAAAACCCTATCGGATCCCAGAGGCCCGACGGGAGGCAATACGGGAGGAAGTACAGAAAATGCTGAACTTAGGGGTGATAGAGGAGTCCCAAAGTGATTGGTCTAGTCCCATTGTGTTGGTGCCTAAACCGGATGGGAGCTGGCGATTTTGTAACGATTTTCGTCAGTTGAACAAAGTTACAAAATTTGACACCTACCCCATGCCACGTATAGATGAGTTGATCGACCGGCTGGGAACAGCCCGATACATGACGACTCTTGACCTCACAAAAGGGTATTGGCAAATCCCCCTGGCCAAGTCGGCCAAAGAGAAAACCGCATTTGTAACCCCAGACGGGGCGTTCCAATATAAAAGAATGCCGTTCGGGTTACAGAATGCGCCGGCCACATTCCAGCGGAAAATGGACCAGATGCTGAGGCCCCATCGGAAGTATGCTGCGGCTTACCTGGATGACGTAATTGTCCATAGCACAGATTGGGCCTCACATCTGCCAAAAGTGCAAGCAGTCCTGGACTCTGTTCGGGAAGCGGGGTTTACGGCTAACCCCAAGAAGTGTACCATTGGGCAGGAGGAGGCCAAATATCTTGGGTACACCATTGGGAGGGGAGTAATAAAACCCCAACTCAACAAAGTCGAGGCCATCCAGAGTTGGCCACGTCCCAACAGCAAGAAGCAGGTACGAGCCTTTCTGGGAATCGCTGGGTATTATCGGCGATTCATTCCCCACTTTGCTTCTAAGGCTGTGCCCCTAACCAACCTGACGAAGGGGAAAGGGTCGGTCATGATTAAATGGACCCCCGAGGCTGAGGCAGCATTCCAATTCTTGAAACAAGCCTTATGTAGCCAGCCAGTGTTGTACTCACCCGACTTCTCTAAAGACTTTGTCGTACAAAGTGATGCGTCAGATGTGGGGTTAGGAGCAGTATTGTCCCAGGTCTGGAACGGGGAAGAGCACCCAGTCATTTACCTCAGCAGGAAGTTGAAGTCCCATGAGGTAAATTACGCCACCGTTGAAAAGGAGTGTTTAGCGGTGAAGTGGGCTCTAGATTCCCTTCGGTACTACCTGCTAGGTAGGCACTTTGACTTGGTTACGGATCACGCTCCGTTAAAGTGGATGGCTCAAAACAAGGAAACAAATAGAAGAGTGAATAGGTGGTTCCTGGCCCTCCAGGAATTCAACTTCACAGTAAAGCATCGCCCTGGCGTTCAAATGGGGAATGTGGATGCTTTGTCTCGAGTACATGAATGCCTGATTGCTGGTGTTCCAACCCCGAGGTTAAAACAAGAGGGGGGGGGGGGTATGTGACAGCAGGAAGGTAAAGTCACCTGGTTGCATCCAGGGGGGTAGATATATTTCGCCCAGATTCAGGCTTTACGCCGACTTATACAACTAGGTGGAGAGTTGTATAAGGCTAGTGGGCTCATGGATGACTCGTACCTCTAGGGAGAGTGTGGGGCGTCGTGCAGACAGGGAGTTGATGAGACCAGCTGAAGCTTGTCAGCTCATTTAGGCCTCTATAAGAACTCCCAGCTTCGTTAGATGTCAGCTCATGCCTGGACCCAGACCTGTGTGGACTGTCTAGGGAGAGTGAACCCCTGTGCGGTGAGACAAAGCCTGTGTGGCTATTTGCTTGGACATTTAAAACCAGGGACTTAGGGACTAGGACAGCACTAGGCTGATCCCAGTTGTTAGTTAGGAAACCTGTATGTTTAGTCAGAGGTCAAGTTGACCAGGATTTATTTTGTTTATGTTTCTTTTTCTTTGCTGTGTTTTGTCACTGTAAATAGAAAATAAACCGCACCTTTTTGATTTTGAAAACCACAACCTCCGTTTGCTGGGCCTGTTTTTGTGTGGGGAGCCCATCTCGGGGGTCACACACACCCGCTGCCGAGCCAACCCCCTCACAATATATATATATATACACACAAACACACACACACACACACACACTATATATATATATATATATATATATATATATACATTTTTTTTTTTATTTTTTTTTACTGTTCTGTTGATTGATGTCCCTCCCTTGTACTTGGCAGGGCCGGCACCCGAAGCCATCACAGATAAGATCTTCCAGCTCAGCAAAACCATTGAGGAATACGCCATCTGCCCAGACCTGAAGGTTGACTTATCGACTATCGGCAGACAACAGTTCGATCTGGAGAACAAGTTCAAGCCATTTACCGGTAACCGGCACCTCCATATTTTTCCATTTAACATAACTGCTTCCCGCGTGCACCTTAAACTGACGGATGGGCGGGAACCCTATTGTTCTGGAAGGAAGTCATATGATGCATTCCCGAGCGTGTGCGTCCCGCGGTTTGCTCCGACTTTGGCTCGATCTGTCACCCGCTGCCTCCAACGGACTGATGACTGATCACTATACCGGCCTGTTGCCAGTGTCATGTGATTGCTGTGACCAATCACAGCAGATCACATAACCGTTGTAAACAATGAATGGCTTCCTTTCATGCCATCCATTGTATACAATTGTGTTGCTAGCTGTGATTGGCCACAGTGATCAAATGGTACAAACCGGGCTAATCATAATAGACAGTGTCTACACACTGTCATTCATTAAAGATACCGTATTTGCTTATAGCGGTAAAATTCACTGCTATAAGCAAAGATAGTATGTAAAAAAAAATAAAAATCCCGATCAACTCCCCAGAGTGGTACAGTGTTACTATGGTAACACTGTGTTGCTCTGGTTACGGTATGTAAAAAAAGAAAAATGAAAAAAGAAAAGAAAACATATTTTAAAAAAGAAAAAAAAAGAAAAACAAAATATATTATCACCAGTATTGAGTCTTCATATAACTGGTGTGGTGGTGACCGTGTGTGTGTGTGTGTGTGTGTGTGTATATTTATATGTATGTATATATGTACAGTATGTATATGTGTGTGTATGTATGTATGTATGTGTATATATATATATATATATATATATATATATATATATATATATATATATAATTTTATTTTTAATATATACAAACGGTCACCAATCCGTGTCCCTGGTCACCGCCACACCAGTTATATGATGACTCAGTACTGGTGACAAATGTTAAAAATGTGGGGCTGATATAAAGACATAAACTAATACAGCTCTGTATTCAATAATATGTTTAATTTTTTAACCACTTGCCGCCCAAGGACAGTTGGCGTAGTTATACCAGGATGATGCCTGCAGCTACATGCTTCATCCCAGTATCTTTGTTTTGTAAAAGCCATCCTAGTGGCTAATTAGCCGATGGATCGCTTTTACGGGCTCTCCCGTCACACCACCGCCTTCTGCTTTCCCAGGCTCTCCCGTCACACAGGGGAACCCAGGATCGCATTCGGCAAAACCGGCTGACCATAGAGTTTCTCGAAGGACCCCGATGGTCGCTAGGAAACAGGTAGCGACGAGCATTTTTCTTACTTCCTGTTTCCCAGATGTAAACCTAGTCATTTAAAAAAAAAAAAGGCAAAACACCTGAACACACAGATCATGGTGTGATCAGATGCTTGTAAGGACAGAGGAGACATATGGGATCTAATAGACTCCAGATCTCTCCATAAAGAGTACATGTCACATGCCTATTGCTGTCACAAGGGATGTTTATATTCTTTGTGACAGCAATAAAAGTGATAAAAACATTTTTTATAAAGAAACCGTGTAAAGAAAAACAAACAAACGCCTAAAATAAAAAAACAAACATTTTAAAGCGCCCCCGTGATCACGCACAAAGGTGTTTGCACCACACTTGTGAGGCAATGCCACGAGCAGTATAATGACAGCAATAATTCTAGCACCAGACCTCCTGTGTAACTCTAAACTGGTAACCTGTAAAGACTTCTAAAGAGTCATCTATAGGGATTTTTACGTACTGTAGTTTGGCGCCGTTCCACGCACCTACGCAATTTTAAAGCGTGACATGTTCGGTATTTATTCGGCATAACTTCCTCTTTTATAATTTAGCAAACGGTTGGGTATTTTATTGTGTGCAAATATTGTCATATTCGTTCGTCATTTTTAAAATCGATTTGAGATTTCGGAAGAACGCTGTATTCATTCTGCTCTGCTCTATTTATTTATTTTTGTTCTGTTCTGTTCTGTTTTGTTCTATTCTATTCTTTTATCTTCTATTTTATTCTATTCTTTTATTTTCTATTCTATAAAGCAGCATAAGCAGAAATCATCTTATTTCACTTTTATGGCTTGCTGTATTTATTGCAATATGTTTCCATTTCAAATTCGCATTCATTTTCGAATTACATTTTTTTTGTTTTGTTCTAATTGTAACGGAACGCCCCACACTCCGCTTCAGTGCTTCCGTCGGTATACCTTTTTTTCTAGTCTGAACCTAGATATCAGATGTTATTATAGCCGCCTATAGCCGCCAAGAACTAGGCATGACTCGTTTGGCTGCAAAGCTGGAACTCTCTTTTCTTTCTCGTACATCACGGGACACAGAGCGGCATAGTCATTACTATGTGGGTTATATAGTTTACCTTCAGGTGCTGGCACTGGCAACTTCCAAACCGGAAGTACCCTCCCCTATATAAGCCCCTCCCATCCGGGAGTACCTCAGTTTTTTGCCAGTGTCTAAGGTGTTGGCCAAGAAGTAACATGTGTTTTTCACTGAGCTTGCGTACAGGTTCTTTTGGGCCTCAGTAAGCTATTCCGGATCCGACCAAAAAAGCTTCATAGCTAAACGGTCGGTACCCGGGCCTTGCAGAGAAGAGCAAGGTTTTGCCTGTAATGCTTCTCTTGGGAGGGCTGGACCCTGGGATCCAGAGCTCTGGTCATACCCACGACCAAGATGTTTTCTGTGCAGGGTGCTATACAGGTCCAGGGGAGTGGAATCCTTGGGAACCCGGTCCCTGAAGGTTTAATTACAATGCCTGCCGTGAGAGGTGAAGTTTGGGCTTCTGTGGACCAAACAGAGTCCTGCGGCGGGGAAAAGGTAAGTGGGGGCCCCTCAGGAACTTGGTTCTATTGAGGGGACCCCCAAGCCTAATATGTCTTTCTGCCTGTTACCTAACGGTATTCCCGCTAAATATCTGTGCATGCCTGTAACTACTAAAAAATGTAATAATTTTAAGAGTGGTCAAGAAAAAAAAAAAAAAAAATGGTTAAACCGCGGTACCTGTGTTAAACCACTAGAGGCCGCTGTGGAACGTTGTTTTCTTGTCATGTGGATTTTTTCTTTCCAAGTCAAAATCCAGGCAGATGGTGGGTTCTCTGGATGGGAAACTGTTTCCTCTGCCATGTTGCAATGCTCGTCCATCCCCTGGCCCTGTGGCAAACAGGGCCCTGGCTTCTGTCCCTAGTTCCTTTCAAAAAAGAGCGCCGAAGGCGCGCGTGCGCGTGCACGCGCCTCTATTTATAGAGGTGAGCTGGAAAAAGGGGCGGAGCTTGGTGGATGACGCTCTGTGCGCGCCGCAGCGCTTCTGCGCATGTGCGGGCGTCCCAGCATGATAAAAAGCACAATTAGGTGTTGTCAGCTGGTTATGGAAGGCAGAAACAGAGCTGGCAACATTTAGAAAGGCATACAGCAGGCGGTTGATGCAGGCATCCCCATAGAAAGGCACATTAGTAGACATCAACTGTTTATATAGCAGCAATTGTGCTAGACTATTCTCAGTAAGTGGTGTATTTCGGCTGGAATACCTCAGCTTTGGGCTTAGGAATATGCCGTCTAAAGTCTCCGGGACTAAGAATCCCAGGAAGCATAGGGGGCCTCCATCGGGCTCTGAGGATCTTGGGCATGCTTCGGCTGCACCAATCTCCCCTGAAAAATCAGAGGTTAGTGACCGTAGAGCACCCTCAGGAGTACCTGGTACTGTGGCTGTCCTCAGTTCACCTGCTCCTGTGTATGTAACAGAGGAGGTTTTTTCCTCAGCTCTGGGAGGACTGGAAGAGAGATTGACAACACTGATCGCTGCTTCCCTGTCAGAGGAAAAAAGCGCCCGATCTCCGTCTCCTCCCTCAGAGTACCTGTTAGCAGAGCAACAGTCCCATACAGGGATCGACCTACCTGAAGGGGATCAGGATGAGGTTGATTCTGTTGTAGAGGAATCAACAGTGGAAGAGCCATTCTCAGCATCACATGCTGAAAGATTATGGGTTCAGTCCCTGACTAACATGGTCCGATCAGCATTTAAAATGCCCCTTGCGGAGCCATCATCCACTTCTGTCTCCTCGTTGGGGTCGCTAAAAGCTCCCCAGACTGTTTGTTCCTTTCCAATCCATCCTTTACTGGAAGGGCTCATTTACCAGGATTGGGAACATCCTGATAAAATATTTACTCCCCCCAAGAGATTTCCGGTGGTCTATCCCATGGAGGATAAGTTCATCAAAAAATGGAGGGTCCCTACAGTGGACGCAGCCATCTCTTGTGTGAATAAATCACTGACATGTCCAGTAGATAATGTCCAAATGTTCAAGGACCCAATAGATAAAAAATTGGAGTCCTTATTAAAATCTGCTTTCTCTACAGCAGGCTTGGTGACACAACCAGCAGTGGCAGCTATTGGGGTCTGCCAAGCAGTGAAGGATCAGTTGAAACAGGTCTTAAGGGACTTGCCAGATCAGCAGGCTCTTGCCCTAGCTGATCTACCTAGAGCCTTATGCTTTGCGGTTGACGCTATAAAGGATTCAATCCATCAGGCCTCCCGCCTTACGCTGTCTGTAGTACATATGCGCAGGCTTCTATGGCTCAAAAACTGGTCTGCTGAAGCTCCCTGTAAAAAATTGCTGGTCAGCTTCCCATTTCATGGTGAACGCTTATTCGGGGAAGACCTGGACAAATATATCCAGAAAATTCAAAGTCAAATACATGAAGGGTTGCCCCCACTCCAATCGGGTGGGGGGAAGACTTCAGTTGTTCGCAGAGACCTGGCAGGACACGATCAGAGACAGATGGGTGCTCTCCGCAGTAAGTCTGGGATACAAATTGGAGTTAAAAGACTCCCCATCTTCCCATTTTATAAGGTCAAACGTGCCAAGGGATCCCCGGAAGAGAGGATCCCTCCTGTTGGCACTAGAACAACTATTGCTCCAAGGAGTAATTATGGAGGTTCCCCTGGAAGAATGGGGGATCGGGTTTTTACTCAAACCTCTTTACAGTCCCGAAGCCAAACGGGGACGTGAGGCCCATATTAAATCTAAAAGGGCTAAACAAATTCCTACATATCAGGACTTTCCGGATGGAGTCGTTCCGATCGGTGGCCACTGCCCTACAAGGGGAGGAATGGTTAGCCTCGATCGACATCAAAGATGCTTATTTGCACATTCCCATCTTTCCAGTCCACCAAAAATTTCTACGCTTTGCAGTAGAAGGGCGCCATTTTCAGTTCAGAGCCTTACCCTTCGGTCTGGCCACAGCACCGCGAGTGTTCACAAAAATTCTGGCCCCATTATTGGCCAATCTAAGAACGCAAGGTGTAACGATAATGGCATATCTAGACGACTTGTTGCTGATAGACCACTCAGTGGAAAAACTAGAAGTGGTCATTCACAAGACAATCAAGTATCTGGAATCTCACGGTTGGATTATGAACTGAGACAAGTCAGCCCTAAAACCAGTCAAAAGTCTGGAATACTTGGGGCTAAGGCTGGATTCAGACCAGAGAAAAATTTTCTTGCCTCAAGAAAAGGTGTCGTCTTTGAGAGATTTGATCCACCTAGTGGGTACAAAAAGACAGCCGTCCATACGCCTGTGCATGAGGCTGCTGGGAAAAATGGTGGCATAATTCGAAGCAGTACCCTACGGTCAATTCCATTCAAGGAATTTGCAAAGGGCTATACTGTCAGCCTGGAACAAAAAAGTTCAGGCCCTAGACTTGCCAATGTCCTTGTTCCCTTCCGTTCGCAAGAGCCTCCGTTGGTGGTTGGTTCCCCAGAATCTGGAAAAAGGGAAATCCTTCAGTCCGATTTCTTGGAAGGTGGTCACTACAGATGCCAGCCTTATAGGCTGGGGAGCAGTACTGGAGCAATGGTCTCTCCAGGGCAGATGGTCGGATGCAGAAAAGGCCCTGCCCATCAATCTCTTAGAGATACGAGCAGCCCAGTATGCCCTAGTAGCATGGACATCCAAACTCCAAGGGTCCCCTGTCAGAATTCAATCGGACAATGCCACGGCAGTGGCATATATCAATCATCAGGGTGGCACCAGGAGTCGTGCAGCCCAGAGGGAAGTAAATTGCATCCTGAAATGGGCAGAAAGATATGTCCCAGCCATATCCGCGGTATTCATTCCAGGAGTGGATAATTGGAAGGCGGACTTTCTAAGTCGCCAACAATTATGCCCAGGGGAATGGTCCCTTCACCCCGAGGTTTTCCGGACAATATGTCAGCGGTGGGGAACACCGGATGTAGATCTGCTAGCATCCAGATTCAACGCAAAGGTGGACAGGTTTGTCTCTCGGACAAGGGATCCCCTAGCTTGCGGCTCGGATGCCCTAGTGTTCCCTTGGGATCAGTTCAAGCTGATATATGCATTTCCACCGCCACAATTGTTACCTCGATTACTCCGCAGAATCAGGGTAGAAAAGAAACCAGTGATTCTGGTGGCTCCAGCGTGGCCCCGAAGAGCATGGTACGCGGAGATTGTAAAAATGTCTGTGGGGAGTCCTTGGACCCTCCCACATCGTCCGGACCTGCTTTCGCAAGGACCGATATACCACCCTTCCTTACCAGCCCTAGGTTTGACGGCCTGGCTATTGAAGCTCACATTCTAAAAAAGAGAGGTCTCTCTAATCCTGTGGTATCTACCATGATCAATGCCAGGAAGCCGGTATCCAGGCAGATCTACTATAGAATCTGGAAGGCGTACATCGCCTGGTGTGAGGCCAAGAAATGGCATCCACGTAAGTACGTAATAGGTAGGATTCTGGACTTCCTACAGTGGGCTGTAGATAGTAAGCTTGCCTTGAGTACTATCAAGGGTCAGATTTCGGCCTTGTCAATATTTTTTCAAAGGCCCTTGGCTTCGCATTCACTAGTCAAAGCCTTTATACAAGGAGTGATGCGTATTAGCCCTCCGGTTAATATTCCCATATGTCCATGGGACTTAAACCTGGTTCTGTCGGTTCTACAGAAGCAACCATTTGAACCATTACAGCACATTTCCTTGGTTCTTCTCACCAGGAAATTAATTTTTCTAGTAGCCATTTGTTCGGCTAAAAGAGTGTCGGAATTAGCCGCTATGTCCTGTAAAGAGCCATATCTGGTTATCCATAAGGACAGAGTAGTGTTACGTCCTCATCCAGCCTTTCTTTCTAAGGTGGTATCGAGGTTTCATTTGAACCAAGATGTGGTTCTTCCTTCCTTTTTCCCCAAACCTAGTTCGGTAGAGGAAAAGTTATTACATTCTTTGGATGTAGTAAGAGCAGTTAAAGCTTATCTAAAAGCCACTGCTCAGATTCGCAGAACGGATACTTTGTTTATTCTGCCGGAAGGCCCCAGAAAGGGTCAGGCAGCATCAAAATCCACTTTAGCCGAGTGGATTCGACAGGTCATTATGCAAGCCTATGGCTTGAAGAGAAGACCGCCTCCGTTCAAAGTTAGGGCGCACTCCACAAGAGCAGTTGGAACTTCATGGGCAGTGCATCACCAGGCCTCCCTGGCTCAAATCTGTAAGGCCGCAACATGGTCTTCAGTACACACGTTTACTAGGTTCTACCAGGTGGACGTTAGAAGTCAGGAGGATATCGCCTTTGGGCGCAGTGTGTTGCAGGCCGCAAAAGATCCTCATGTCTGATAGCGCTCAGCTTATGTATGGTGTATCCCCCCCCTCATTGGGCATTGCTTTGGGACGTCCCACATACTAATGATTATGCCGCTCTGTGTCCCGTGATGTACGAGAAAGAAAATAGGATTTTCATAACAGCTTACCTGTAAAATCCTTTTCTTGGAGTACATCACGGGACACAGAGCTCCCACCCCTCTTTTGGGGACACTTATTGCTTTGCTACAAAACTGAGGTGCTCCCGGATGGGAGGGGCTTATATAGGGGAGGGTACTTCCTGTTTTGGAAGTTGCCAGTGCCAGCACCTGAAGGTAAACTATATAACCCACATAGTAATGACTATGCCGCTCTGTGTCCCGTGATGTACTCCAAGAAAAGGATTTTACAGGTAAGCTGTTATAAAAATCCTATTTTTTTAAACTCTGACACATACTTTTATATCCCACAGGAGGACATCCTTCCTCCTGATCATATTACCCTCACAATACAACCTGTACACAGGAATATAATTTCAACAACCGACATATACTCTAAACATTATGTTAATTAGCCACCTGGATGACTCAGAGGTCTCATTCCAGGTCAGATTTTCCAACTTCGAGCTCACAAGGTACAATACACATTACAGTGAACCCCGGCTTGCGAGTAACACGGTTAACGAGCGTTTTGCAATACGAGCACTGTATTTAAAAAAAATCCTAACTTGGTTTGCGACTGTTGTCTCGCAAAACGAGCAGGATTCAAGCCAAAGCGGTGTGCAGTACCGCATTTGGCCTGAGGTGGGGGGGATCCGGCGCCGATCGGCTCTGTTGGTAGCGTTCGGAAATACTCAGTTCCCGAGCCTTGCCGAGGTCAGCCGAGCTATCCTCGGGCCTTTCCGTGTGTTCCCGAGGCTCTCCGGTGCCCCCCCACCTCTGGCCACATGCGGTATTGCATGCCATTGAAGTCCATATGGAACAAATTATTTTTGTTTCCATTGACTTCAATGGGGAAACTCGCTTTGAATTACGAGCATTCTCCTGGAACGGATTATGCTCGTAATCCGAGGTTCCACTGTATTACAAGTATAAACACATCCCTCAATAGGCGAGTTAATTAGACAATAGGCGATTTAATTAGCACCGTTGGCAATACAAACAGTGATCTCCCCCCTCCTCAGACTACCTAGTAGACAACAGGAGACCCAGGGCTTTCCAGACCTTATTCCATCTTTTTTTTCATATACATCTGTCCACTGAGTCCCAAGCTGGCAGAGACCATCATGGCCTCCTTAATAATGTCCTTTTGCATTACATAACAGAACATCTTCCTAAATGCTCGTAGCTCCCTCAAATGCCAGGGCCCATAGTCGGTAGGCAAGAGTCTAGCTTTCAGTCCCCTCCAAAAGCCTCTGTCCCGGGTGAGTCTATCGCACTAATTTATTTAGTATTTGTTGAAGTTCGTTACTATTGTGATTCGGAAATTCAGATGCATCCGAATTTTTGAATAATTAAAATTTTGTCCAGATTATTGGACATCGCACATGTCTAATGGTGACATCAGTGGACCATGACTACGTAATGTGCATTAGCACAGCCACTTCTAGTCCCCATTGGATTCCCATGTAACAGGATTTCAACGCAGCAGCACAGTTGGGAGACAGAGTGTTGTCACCTCGTAACAGGAAGTGCCTGAAGAAGAACCTTCATTGCAGGATCACCAGCTATGATCTCTCTTCATTTGTGCTCTTTCACAGTTGAGATTGTGGATGCGGTGGAGGCGTACGGAAACATGCTGAGGAATATCTTCGACTTCAGTGCCTTAAAAGAACTGCTTTCAGGACAGAACCGGCTGCATATCCGGCTTGACGCAATGCATGGAGGTAACCTATCTGGGGTAAAAAATACCTAAAATTTACTCTATGAATTAAAAAGTATCTCTAGCCCGTTTTTTTTTTTTTTTTTTTTCTTAATTTTAGAGTGTGGGGCGCCCAACCTTTTTGAAGAGTGAGGGCCACTTGAGTGACTTGGTAACCGGTCACGGGCCACAATGAGCAGAGGGGGTGGATGACAGGTCCGTGTCCACTCCACATATGCAGAGCAGACACAGCCCACTCTACTCTATGGGCCCTCCAATGCGATCCACCCAGATAGGAGACGTATCCCCTTCTGCTTTTTTTTTTTTTTTTTTAGCAGATTGAATTGAGGTAGGCGGGCGTAAACGGACACAAGTCCGTTTTACATCTGCCGCTCCATAGAGGTGAATGGAGGGTCCAATTGGGTCGGACTGATTGTGTGAAAGGGGCCTAAGGCTACGTTCACACTGATTTGCTGAGGGTTTACCCACACCGCAGTCCACTTGTGGCTTTCCTGCACTTTGCCATAGACTTCTATTATATCCTGCAGGTGTGATGCACTTTCTGAATGTGCACCAAATCCAGAGGTAATAGCAGAAGTCTATGGCTCAGTGCAGGCAATGGCAGAAGTCTATGGCTCAGTGCAGGCAATGGCAGAAGCCTATGGCTCAGTGCAGGCAATGGCAGAAGCCTATGGCTCAGTGCAGGCAATGGCAGAAGTCTATGGCTCAGTGCAGGCAATGGCAGAAGTCTATGGCTCAGTGCAGGCAATGGCAGAAGTCTATGGCTCAGTGCAGGCAATGGCAGAAGTCTATGGCTCAGTGCAGGCAATGGCAGAAGTCTATGGCTCAGTGCAGGCAATGGCAGAAGTCTATGGCTCAGTGCAGGCAATGGCAGAAGTCTATGGCTCAGTGCAGGCAATGGCAGAAGTCTATGGCTCAGTGCAGGCAATGGCAGAAGTCTATGGCTCAGTGCAGGTAACCCACACTGCCTTGCACCTGCAAATCAGTTTGAAAGCAGCCCAGTAACCACTGCAGAACAGATATGCCCATATATGCTATGGGATTTTAGTAATAAACGTACCTTTATTAACAGTCTTCCATATAGGTGTCGCCCAACGTTGCTGTCCCAGGCAGAGTGCATTTGGTATCGCTCCACCTGGAACAGGAGGCGGCGCTATACAGGAAGCATTGGCTTATGTGGTTCTGCTCCACAGCCGCTTGCTTCCTCTACCACCAGCTTCCTTCACAACACTAATGCTCTGGGATGGCGGGTCGGCATCCCGCGATCTGGACTTGCCAGCCCACCATCCCAGAGCAGGCCACATGACAGGGCTATGCGGACCACATGTGGCCCCTGGGCCACTGGTTGGGCACCCCTGTTTTAGCGTGTGAAAGAGTCAGAAGCCCTGTCATGTTTTTATTATCAGATTATGATGCCCTGCTGGGATATGGTGCCCCTGTTAAGTGTGTCGTCTGGTTTTCAGAAGATTACGGTTAGGTTTCTCTCTGTTATGGTGGAAGCTGTAGGTGCTCTTGGATTTGCGTCCCAGAAAAATAGGAGGAGTAGGAGGGCTTCACAAGTCCAGATATAGTTTTTTTATTAGTCTTGATGAAGGTGGTCTTGTAATGCCCCTGAAACCCGTTGGCCACTCTATGCTGAGTTCCTCTGATTATTTTGTCAGAGATAGATATATAGATATATATATATATATATATATATATCTATCTCTATCTATCTATCTCTATTTATATTCTCTTCATTTTGATTTATTCTTCTAAAACTCAATGTAAAAAATGTTCCAAAAGCAAAAAGTCAGGGGGGGGGGGGGCACTTCAAGGCTCAGCTTAGCCATGATGTTTCTGTTTTCATTCCTCAGTTGTGGGGCCGTATGTAAAGAAGATCCTATGCGAGGAGCTTGGGGCCCCGGCAAACTCTGCTGTAAATTGCATTCCTCTGGAAGATTTTGGAGGGCACCACCCTGACCCCAACCTGACCTACGCATCGGAGCTGGTGGACACAATGAAGACGGGGGAGCACGACTTTGGGGCAGCGTTCGATGGTGATGGGGTAAGGGCAAGTGCAAGGTACTAGAATTAAATACTTTTTCTTAAAGCTGAACTCCAGGCACAAAACTATTAAACTTGAATATATTCTCCCAAAACCGGAAAGCGTATAAATCTACTTTTGTGTGTACCAAATGCCTCTGCTAACTCAGATATTTCCTTGTAAAACTAGAAGTGACATCATCACTGTGCTGTACATAGCCTGTGCAGAGAGCAGAGCTGTGGGAGGGGCCCAGAACGCTCCACCCACTATAGAAGCCTGCTGAAAACTACGAGGGGGCGGAGACGAGACCAGCCACCCTGCAC
This sequence comes from Rana muscosa, assembly GCA_029206835.1. NCBI lineage: Eukaryota > Metazoa > Chordata > Amphibia > Anura > Ranidae > Rana > Rana muscosa. The sequence continues at coordinate 31,993,032 of CM055120.1, forward strand.
AAGGAGAGAGAGCAGCAGTGAGCGGTCTTTATTACAGGAAGCTCCTGCTCTTAAGAAACTCACCAAAAAAAATGTTGTGCTTGTGTTGCCATTCATTGTTAATGGCATCCCAAACACGGCAAAAACCAGGGTTATGGCTGATGGCTTCAACCATAACTCTAGTAAACCACTTGCAAACCGCAACCTATATAAACGTATTGCAGTGTCGGGAAGTGGTAGTTGATATACATAATATTTGATAAAGTAAAACCTTGGATTGCGAGCATAATTTGTTCCGGAAACATGCTTGTAATCCAAAGCACTTGTATATCAAAGCGAATTTCCACATAAGAAATAATGGAAGCTCAAATGATTCGTTCCATAGCCATTTATTCATAAGTCCTTCAGTTTATAGTCCCATATAAAAAGATTATAGCAATGTGACAGGTTGTGTAACCATAAAATGTCCATCTACAAATGGAAGCCTCCCCAAGGGGATTAGAAGCAAAATCCAGCAGGAGCTACACAGTATAAAAGAGAAGAGAGACACCTCTAAGTGTAGCAATATGTTGCTAAATGTTGTTCCTTCAATACATGTAACCATATTGCTACACTTAGAGGCGCCTCTCTTCTCTTTTATACTCAGTTGTGACATGACGCTACTTGTATATCAAGACAAAATTTGTTTGTAAATTTTGCTTGTCTTGCAAAACGCTCTCAAATCAAGGTTTTGCTGTAATTATAATACTATTACAGTAGTACCTTGGATTACGAGCATAGACCGTTCCAGAAGAATGCTTTGTAATCCAAAGCACTCTTATATCAAAGCGAGTTTCCCAATAGGAATCAATGGAAGCTCCGATAATTTGTTTCAGTGTCACTGCTCGTGTATGCAGTACCGCATGTGGCTAGAGGTTGGGGGGGGCGCCAGAGACACTCGGAAACATTAAGAGACACTCAGGAATGGAGTGTTTCCGAGTGTCTCCAAACGTCACTGGCGCCCCTGCACCTCTGGCCAAATGCGGTACTGCACACCCCAGAGGCTTGAATCCTGCTCGTCTTGTGAGACAACGCTTGCAAAGTCAGGTTTTTAAAAAAAAAAAATACAGAAAAAACTCGTATTGTGATACGCTCGTAAACCGCGTTACTCGCAATCTGTGGTTTTATTGTATAATATGTTATACTGTGCCAACACTTTGTGCAGAGCTTTACAATATAAAGGGAGATGGTACAGTTACAATACAAGAGGACATTACATTCTAATAGGGAGGGGCAAGTGGTACAAAGGGTAATAACTGTGGGGGATGAGCTGATGGAAGAATTTAAAGTTCAGTAGTTACACGGAGGCGGGATAGGCTTCCCTCAACAGATGAGTTTTCGGGGATTGTCTAAAGGTGGACAGAGTAGGAGATAGTCATACAGATTGAGGTAGAGAGTTCCAGAGGATGTGAGAGGCTCTTGAGACGAGCATGGGATGAGGAGACAAGTGAACTAGAGAGCAGGAGGTCTTGGGAGGAGCAGAGAGGACAGTTTGGGTTTTATATTGAGACGAGATCATTGATTTTGCTCGGGGTAGAGTTGTGGATGGCTTTGTATGATGATGTTGGTATTTTAAATTTAATACGCTGAGCACTCGGAAGCCAGTGGAGGGATTGGCAGAGCCCTGATGACGAAATGCGTTGAGAATACCGCTACCTGCATGTGAAATGAACTCAGAAAATGAAGCAAATGAATGGCATTTAATTGATACATTGTATTTATGTACAAAGGTATGATTTATGGCCATACATGCACTTATAGGGGGCCAGTTAGCGTCGGTTCACACTGGTGCACTGCGGTTTGGCTGCAGCACGGTTATACAGTACATCCGGGAAGTATTCAGAGCTTCACTTTTTCCACATTTTATGTTGCGGCCTTATTCCAAAATGGATTAAATTATTTCCCTCAAAATTCTACAAACAATACCCCATAATGACAACGTGAAAGACGTTTTTGTTTTCAAATCTTTGCAAATTTTTATTTAAAAAAAAAAACGGAAAAATCCGATGTACTTAATTATCACAGCCTTCGCCATGACACGCAGAATTGAGCTCAGGTGCATCCTGATTCCACTGATCATCCTTGAGATGTTTCTACAGCTTGATTGGAGTCCACCTGTGGTAAATTCAGTTGATTGGACATGATTTGGAAAGGCACACACCTGTCTATATAAAGGTCCCACAGGTAACAGTGCATGTCAGAGCACAAACCAAGCCATGAAGTCCAAGGAATTGTCTGTAGACCTCCGAGACAGGATTGTACAGAGGCACAGATCTGGGGAAGGGTACAGAAACATTTCTGCAGTATTGAATGTCCCAATGAGCACAGTGGCCTCCATCATCTGTAAATGGAAAACATTTGGAACCACCAGCACTCTTCCTAGAGCGGGCCACCCAGCCAAACTGAGCGATCGGGGGAGAATGGCCTTAATCAGGGAGGTGACCAAGAACCCGATGGTCACTCTGGCAGAGCTCCAGCGTTTCTCTGTGGAGAGAGGAGAACCTTCCAGAAGAACCATCTCTGCAGCACTCCACCAATCAGGCCTGTATGGGGGAGTGGCCAGACAGAAGCCACTCCTCAGTAAAAGGCACATGACAGCCCACCTGGAGTTTGCCAAAAGACACCTGAAGAACTCTCAGACCATGAGAAACAAAATTCTCTGGTCTGACGAAACAAAGATTGAACTCTTTGGCCTGAATGGCAAGTGTCATGTCTGGAGGAAACCAGGCACCGCTCATCACCTGGCCAATACCATCCCTACAGTGAAGCATGGTGGTGGCAGCATCATGCTGTGGGGATGTTTTTCAGCAGCAGGAACTGGGAGACTAGTCAGGATCGAGGGAAAGATGAATGCAGCAATGTACAGAGACATCCTTGATGAAAACCTCCTCCCAGAGCGCTCTGGGGCAAAGGTTCATCTTCCAACAGGTCAACAAATTTTGAGGAAATTAATTAATAAATTTAATCCATTTTGGAATAGGGCTGTATCATAAAATGTGGAAAAAGTGAAGCGCTGTGAATACTTTCTGAATGCGCTGTATGTGTGGTTTAATGTGCACTTTCTTTGAATTCTATTAGACTGTGTGTTTTCATGTTGCCACTTTCACGTGCTTTCATAAAATGCACAGTCTAATAGAAGTGAATGGGACCAAACATAAAAGCATGGGTAAACCGCACATATAATCACACTGCGGCCAAACCGGCATAGGGAATTTTCTCCCATAATTGTGGGTTGTGGTGTCACACCATGCGACCGGGTTATACCATTTTGTGACTCATGGGGGTGATCTCCCCACATGCTGAGATAAATGTGTGGCACTCATTGTTATCTCTCTCTCCCTTTTGTCAGGACCGGAACATGATTCTTGGGAAGAATGGATTTTTCGTCAATCCTTCGGACTCCGTAGCGGTCATCGCAGCCAACATTTTCAGTATTCCCTACTTCCAGCAGACGGGCGTGCGAGGGCTGGCCAGGAGCATGCCAACCAGCGGAGCTCTGGACCGGTAAAGTGAGGGAAGGGTTCAATCTGTTAAAATGAATCATTTTTAGAGGAACATGGAGGCTGCCATTGGTGGCTTCCCATTCTGCAGATGTTGCCTGGCTGTCATGGTGATTCTTAAGCTTTAGTACTTTTGAGGCAATCACCCAGAACTATTCTGCAGATGAGGACTTCTGACTTTTTTATCTTTTTTTTATTTTCTGACTTTCTTGTTCTGTATACTTTGTGCTGGGTTGGTGATTCCAAAGTCGTGAAGCCTGACAATCACCATTAAAGCCAGGCAACTAGCATTTCCATGGAGATCAGCAATGGCTGAGGGGGGGGGGGGTTTAGGCTCACTTGCTGGTTGCTGCCTGGCTTACCAGTGCCAATCAATGCTGACGCCTGCGCTGACCTATCTGACGCCTGCGCTGACCTATCTGACGCCTGCGCTGACCTATCTGACGCCTGCGCTGACCTACCTAACTTTTCCACATCAGACTTCAGATGACGGATTGACCCTCTGCAGTTCAGCCTTACCTGTAGTGTGCAGCGTGCCCATTCATGACCAGGCAGACAGCAGGCTGCACGCTCCAGGCAGCCAGAGCCAGGTTAGGAGAGCGGCCCGCAGCATGAGCGCCAGATTTCATCGTGCTCGCCGCAGTGTAGTTCCCGCCTCTTGAACCCGGTGGCGCCTAGTTCCCGCCACGGTCCCGGCATTGGACCAGTGTGACGTCCATCATAGGCGCTGCAGGATCCAGGAGGTGGGACTTATGTCACTCACTGACCGTGATCGGAGACGGATCGATCCCCGCTGGCTGCGCTGAGTGAGACAGTCAGTGTCAGTGACTGTCTGACTCTTTTCATACGGCCACTCGGACTCGGGGCTAGTAATACAATTGTGAATGCCCGAGACCTGGGGCTTTTTGGGGGCCCACTCGGGGCTCCAGCCCACCCTTTCCGACGTCACTGAGTAGAGCTGAAGAAAGCACAGATCCACAGTATTAATGAAGCAGAAGTAAGGAGTTCCTTACGCTTCAGGTTATTGGGTACAACTTTCTCTCCAGCACAGAGAACGGTGAGCAGCACAGTAGTGACATCACCAAATCTCACTCCAAATCTGGGGAGATTAGCAGTCAGAGGCAGCAATGCCTTAGGTGATCTCACGCTGTGGATATACAACTATAACGCTTGGGGCCCAAGCAATTTTTAAAGGTGGAATTGGTTACAAAAGGTAACTTTATTCAGGGCACTGCTTAAGCACAATCGGCATTGCTTAGATGTTTTCTTTTAAGCTAACGAAATCTTAGAGTAACTCCACTTTTGTTGAGAAAAAAAAACATTCCCTTCTGGGTGATCTCTGTACATTGCAAGAATTTTACCAATTTTGTTGCAGATTCCTACCTTTGGTTATTATGAAGAAACAGCTGTCTGTGTTCATGTGCAGAGTAAATGTGAATGGGAGTGACTTTATAATTATCAATCAGCTACTGCACCTGCAGGGCTCTGAGTAAAGTGGCAGGGTCTGCATTCCTTTTTAGATGAGATTTCCCTTTGGAAGTATTGTTGCAGGGGATGCTCAAAAACTGATTAGTATCTTAGTGCAGACTTCTGGGGAAATCAGTGAGCCAATCACACAAGCAGGAAATGACATTTCTGGGGCGGCGTTCTGTATACCATCTGTGTACAGAACACCTCCAGGTTGCCATATTATTATGTTTTACAGAACACTACAGAGCTGCAGATTGTAAAGGAAAAGTAATTTAACCACTTCCCACCGACTGGGCGTTGTATGACTTCCTGCAGGAAGGGGGGCGATCGGTGGTGCGGCGTGTCAGTCTGACACACCGCTACACCGATCTCTGTAAAGAGCCTCCGACGGAGGCTCTTTACCACGCGATCAGCCGTGTCCAATCACGGCTGACCGTGATGTAAACAGGAAGAGCCGTTGATCGGCTCTTCCTCACTCACGTCTGACAGACGCGAGTAGAGGAGAGCCGATCGGCAGCTCTCCTGACGGGGGGTTCGCGCTGATTGTTTATCAGGGCAGCCCCCCCCCGCGGATGCCCATACTGGACCACCAGGGAAGCCACTAGGACCACCAGGGAAGCGGGCAACATGTGGATGGCCAGGTATGTACCCCATGGCCATCCACATGTAAAAAAATATGTGCATAAGATGCCAATCGGTGCCCACAAATAGGCACTGACTGGCAACATTATAGATTAAAAAAAAATGTGATGCCCAGCAATGCCACCCATCAGTGTCTATCAGTGCCCACCCATCAGTGTCTATCAGTGCCCACCCATCAGTGTCTATCAGTGCCCATCTGTGCCACCTATCAGTGCCGCCTATGAGTGACCATCAGTGACGCCTATGAGTGACCATCAGTGCCACCTCATTGGTGCCGCCATATCAGTGCCCGTCATTGAAGAAGAAAACTTACTTATTTACAAAAAATTAACAGAAACAAAGAAAAACTTAATTTTTTTTCTAAATTTTTGGTCTTTTTTTATTTTTTGCGCAAAAAATAAACATTGCAGAAGTGATCAAATACCACCAAAAGAAAGCTCTATTTGTGGGAACAAAATTATAAAAATTCTGTTTGGGTACAGTGTAACACGACCGCGCAATTGTCATTCAAATTGCGACAGCGCTGAAAGCTGAAAATTGGCCTGGGCAGGAAGGTGCGTAAGTGCCTGGTATTGAAGTGGTTAAGGACCTTCAATTACAATATGATTGTGTCGCAATTGTATACGCTATATTATTATTATTATTATTATTATTATTATTATTATTATTATTTTTTTTTTTTTTTTTTTTGGTGTGTTTTTTTTTTTCCCCTGCAAAAGTGGAGTTTCCTGACGCAAAGGGAGTAGATGGGAAACATGAGAATGTTATCCTCCTCTTCCTCCTAAAAACTGTTTGTCAGGTTTATATCCTTAAACTATTTTTATAGAGCTGTAAAGTTAATTTTCTTTTCCCATTAAAATATTACAAAGTGGGCCTGCGCCCTCCAACCATTGTGTTTTATGATATCTTGTATAATTTGATGTATTATACTCCCTTTTATACCCCATAAAAAAATTATTAAGAAAAAAGAAATGACCGTTTCATTTCCAAATGATCAAAGGAAAAGGAGTCGGCCCCCACAACGCTGATATTCGGTTTTGGGCGGATGATGAGAGATTTACTCCTCTCCTGGCTTTTTACATCTCTCTTTAGGGCTTTGGAAGAGAAATTCCAAAATGTGATTTCCCAGCCCTGCTTGTCTATTGTATCCGTGACCCCGGGAGGCTCATTTCTCCTGTTTCCTGGCTGTGTGACAGTTGGGATCTCAGCATTTCTACATTAGAGGTTCCTTTTTAAAGTGCAAGTTCACCTTCAGGAAGACATTCATTAAATCCCCCCCCCCCCCCCCCCCCCATATAATTCTATATACCAGTGGTCTCTAAACTGCTGCCCTTTGCTTGATTTTCTCTGGCCCTTGGGGCATTATTCTCCCCGCTGTCAGCAACACAGTGGGGCATAATTCCTGGCACTGAGGCTGCATTCACACCTGAGTGTAGCGTCTTTGAGCGCTTTTGCAGCGTTTGTTTGCGCGTTTTTCGCGACTTGTGTGTTTGTATGCAGCGTTTTTGGCGTTTTTTTTATTAGCCAATAGAGAAAACTATTATCTGTTGCAACATTTGTTGCTGGGTATTTCAGCTTTTTTTTTTTTTTTTTTTTTTTTAGCTTTTCCATTAGCTTTTATTTCTTCTTTTATTATTACTATTCATTTATTATGTTTTTTTGTTGGGGTTCAAGTTCAGTTAGGGTTAGGATTAGGAGCTGGGGTTAGGGTTATTTATTATTATTATTTTATTTTATTTATTATTATATGAATAATTAATGAATAAATAAATGTAAAATAAATACATAAATAAAAAATAAATAAATTCAATAAATAAATACTAAGTAACGATCAATAAATAACTAACCCTTAACTTTAACCCTTACCGCTTAAAAAAATAAAATAATAAATAACTTAAAATCCCTAACCCACTTAAGGACCGCCGCACGACGATGTACGTCGACAGAATGGCACGGACAGGCACAAGGGCGTACAGGTACGTCCCCTTTAAGAACCCGTCCGTGGTGCGCGCTCGCGACCCGGTCCGAAGCTCCATGACCGCGCCCGCGGACCCGATCGCCGCCAGTGTCCCACAATCGGGTCACAGAGCTGAAGAATGGGGAGAGGTAAGTGTAAACAAACCTTTCCCCGTTCTTCCTAGTGGCATGTCAGTGATCGTCTGTTCCCTGTCATAGGAAACGACGATCAGTGACGTCACACGCCAAGCCACGCCCCCCTACAGTAAGAATCGCTCATTAGGTCACACTTAACCCCTTCAGCGCCACCTAGAGGTGCATTTTTATAGCACTGATCGTTGTGAAAATGACATGAAATGGTCCCAAAAATGTGTCAGAAGTGTCCGATGTGTCCGCCATAATGTCGCAGTCACGATAAAAATCGCTGATCGCCACAATTACTAGTAAAAAAAAAAATCCTAAAAATGCCATAAAACTATCCCCTATTTTATAGACTCTATAACTTTTGCGCAAACCAATCAATAAACGCTTATTGCGATTATTTTTTTTTTTTTTACCAAAAATATGTAGAAGAATAAACCTAACATTTAAAATTTTAGACTGATCATTTCTTTGTCAGTGGGGCAAACGAACAGGAGATCAAATACTTTTTTCCCCTCACTGTATTCCTCCCACGGGCACCAATGATGGGGCACTATTCCTCCCACGGGCACCAATGATGGGGCACTATTCCTCCCACCGACACCAATGATGGGGCACTATTCCTCCCACTGACACCAATGATGGGGCACTATTCCTCCCACCGACACCAATGATGGGGCACTATTCCTCCCACGGGCACCAATGATGGGGCACTATTCCTCCCACCGACACCAATGATGGGGCACTATTCCTCCCACCGACACAAATGATGGGGCACTATTCCTCCCACCGACACCAATGATGGGGCACTATTCCTCCCACCGACACCAATGATGGGGCACTATTCCTCCCACCGACACCAATGATGGGGCACTATTCCTCCCACCGACACCAATGATGGGGCACTATTCCACCCACCGACACCAATGATGGGGCACTATTCCTCCCACCGACACCAATGATGGGGCACTATTCCTCCCACCGACACCAATGATGGGGCACTATTCCTCCCACCGACACCAATGATGGGGCACTATTCCTCCCACCGACACCAATGATGGGGCACTATTCCTCCCACCGACACCAATGATGGGGCACTATTCCTCCCACCGACACCAATGATGGGGCACTATTCCTCCCACCGACACCAATGATGGGGCACTATTCCTCCCACCGACACCAATGATGGGGCACTATTCCTCCCACCGACACCAATGATGGGGCACTATTCCTCCCACCGACACCAATGATGGGGCACTATTCCTCCCACCGACACCAATGATGGGGCACTATTCCTCCCACCGACACCAATGATGGGGCACTATTCCTCCCACCGACACCAATGATGGGGCACTATTCCTCCCACCGACACCAATGATGGGGCACTATTCCTCCCACCGACACCAATGATGGGGCACTATTCCTCCCACCGACACCAATGATGGGGCACTATTCCTCCCACCGACACCAATGATGGGGCACTATTCCTCCCACCGACACCAATGATGGGGCACTATTCCTCCCACCGACACCAATGATGGGGCACTATTCCTCCCACCGACACCAATGATGGGGCACTATTCCTCCCACAGACACCAATGATGGGGCACTATTCCTCTCACAGACACCAATGATGGGGCACTATTCCTCTCACAGACACCAATGATGGGGCACTATTCCTCTCACAGACACCAATGATGGGGCACTATTCCTCTCACAGACACCAATGATGGGGCACTATTCCTCTCACAGACACCAATGATGGGGCACTATTCCTCTCACAGACACCAATGATGGGGCACTATTCCTCTCACAGACACCAATGATGGGGCACTATTCCTCTCACAGACACCAATGATGGGGCACTATTCCTCTCACAGACACCAATGATGGGGCACTATTCCTCTCACAGACACCAATGATGGGGCACTATTCCTCTCACAGACACCAATGATGGGGCACTATTCCTCTCACAGACACCAATGATGGGGCACTATTCCTCTCACAGACACCAATGATGGGGCACTATTCCTCTCACAGACACCAATGATGGGGCACTATTCCTCTCACAGACACCAATGATGGGGCACTATTCCTCTCACAGACACCAATGATGGGGCACTATTCCTCTCACAGACACCAATGATGGGGCACTATTCCTCTCACAGACACCAATGATGGGGCACTATTCCTCTCACAGACACCAATGATGGGGCACTATTCCTCTCACAGACACCAATGATGGGACACTATTCCTCTCACAGACACCAATGATGGGACACTATTCCTCCCACTGACACCAATTATGGGGCACTAATACCCCCCCCCCCCCCCAATACCAATGATAAGGCATTGTTTACTCCCACTGATGCCATGATACTTTCTTCTTCTACTGGCGACAGTCCGGCACCCCTAAAGTGTGAACGACAGTAAATAAGCCCTTTTGTTTAGAAAGTTTGGAGACCACCCCTGGTATATATTATAGGTCCTCTTGTTTGAAGGTCTTCCCATCACAGATGCAGGTGTTGGGAAGCCCACTCCAGCAAAAAATGCTGACCCCGCATTCTCCTCTGTCCTGCTGTTTGCAGGATGGGCTGAATCTCACAATAATGCGCCCCCTAGTGTCCGCTGTGGGTGCCTGCATCCTCTTCCGGCTCCAGCTGAGCTTAGTAGCTACCACTGTGGGCTGTTCAAACTGCACTTGTGCTCCTTCTCTAGCTGAGCTCAGAGGGGACCGCACCATTTTGAACGACTGGAGGCAGACACTAGGGGGCGCATTATTGTGATAGTCAGCCCGTCTGGCAAGTGGAGGGGATTGAGGGGCCAGCGGTTTTTCTGGAGAGGACAACCAACAGCTGCTTCTGTAATGGGAAGACCTTCAACATTTACAACAGGAAGAGTTCTGGTATGTACTATTCAGTGGATATAGAAGTACATAAGGGGATTTTCCGACAATCTTCCTGAAAGGTGAACTTGCACTTTAAACAAATTTAAATGACATATAAATGTATTAGAAAATAGTATTTTTGCTGCACTTGCTAACACTGGCAATAACCTGCCATCTGGAACTCCTGTATTTACAGTACAGTTCTTTCTGGTATCTGCTTATCTGAGTCCAATTGAGCATCAAAATTCCTGAGCCCTGATGAAGAGTCTGATTGGCTTCTGAAATGTGTTGTATTTTTTTTTTTTCCTGCTGTTAACCAATTTTATCAATACAACTTTTGACTCTTGGTTTGTTTGGCACTCTAATTGGACTGTATATGCCTGAAATCTCACCTCTGGGGGTTCCCCATGTTTTTTAGGGGATGTGCCCATTTTGTGGATTGCTGCGACACCAGAGCCAGTATACCATGTGATCATTTTTACCCATTTAAAAATCTGTATCTGGCACCCTGTGTTTGGAATATAGCGTGCAAGACTCTATATTAATCTAAAGCAGTGGTGGTCAACTTTCTTAATATGTGGGCCCTGGCATCACCAAAGGGCCGCACATAAAATTGGGAAATGTTTATGATCGGAGAGAACAAACCTGCAACAGGATATAGTCAAAGACTATGATACAAGAGATGGTCAGAGACTATGATACAAGAGATGGTCAGAGACTGCGGACATGATACAAGAGATGGTCAGAGACTATGATACAAGAGATGGTCAGAGACTGCGGACATGATACAAGAGATGGTCAGAGACTGCGGACATGATACAAGAGATGGTCAGAGACTGCGGACATGATACAAGAGATGGTCAGAGACTGCGGACATGATACAAGAGATGGTCAGAGACTGCGGACATGATACAAGAGATGGTCAGAGACTGCGGACATGATACAAGAGATGGTCAGAGACTGCGGACATGATGCAAGAGATGGTCAGAGACTGCCCACATGATACAAGAGATGGTCAGAGACTGCCCACATGATACAAGACATGGTCAGAGACTGCCCACATGATACAAGACATGGTCAGAGACTGCCCACATGATACAAGACATGGTCAGAGACTGCCCACATGATACAAGAGATGGTCAGAGACTGCCCCCATGATACAAGAGCTGGTCAGAGACTGCCCCCATGATACAAGAGCTGGTCAGAGACTGCCCACATGATACAAGAGCTGGTCAGAGACTGCCCACATGATACAAGAGATGGTCAGAGACTGCCCACATGATACAAGAGATGGTCAGAGACTGCCCACATGATACAAGAGATGGTCAGAGACTGCGGACATGTTATTCGACAGGGGTCTCCAAACGTTTCAAACAAAGGCCCAGTTTGCTGTCCTTAAGACTTTAGGGGGACCGGATTGTGGCCAGTGATAGTAAAAAATGTCTCGGGTTGCATAGCGTCTTTGCTCTGTAGGAGGAGGAAAGGTGCCCCGTCATTGGTATTCCTGGGAGGAATAGTATCCCATCATTGGTATTCCTGGGAAGGGATAATGCCCCATCATTGGTATTCCTGGGCAGGATAGTGCCCCATCATTGGTATTCCTGGGTGGGATAGTGCCCCCATCATTGGTATTCCTGGGTGGGATAGTGCCCCCATCATTGGTATTCCTGGGTGGGATAGTACCCCCATCATTGGTATTCCTGGGAAGGGATCGTACCCCATCATTGGTATTCCTGGGAAGGGATAGTGCCCCATCATTGGTATTCCTGGGAAGGGATAGTGCCCCATCATTGGTTTTCCTGGGAAGGGATAGTGCCCCATCATTGGTTTTCCTGGGAAGGGATAGTGCCCCATCATTGGTATTCCTGGAAGGGATAGTGCCCCATCATTGGTATTCCTGGAAGGAATAGTGCCCCGTCATTGGTATTCGTGGAAGGAATAGTGTCCCGTCATTGGTATTCCTGGGAGGGATAGCGCCCCATCGTTGGTATTCCTGGGAGGAATAGCGCCCCATCGTTGGTATTCCTGGGAGGAATAGCGCCCCATCGTTGGTATTCCTGGGTGGGATAGCGCCCCATCATTGGTCTTCCTGGGAGGAATAGCGCCCCATCGTTGGTATTCTTGGGATGAATAGCGCCCCCTCATTTGGTATTCCTGGGTGGGATGGCGCCCCATCATTGGTATTCCTGGGTGGGATAGTGCCCCATCTTTGGTATTCCTGGGAGAAACAGTGCCCCATCATTGGTATCGGTGGAAGGAATAGTGCCCCATCATTGGTATCGGTGGAAGGAATAGTGCCCCATCATTGGTATTCTTGAGAGGAATAGTGCCCCAAGGGCCAGATAAAGGCTAACAAAATGCCGCAGTTTGGGACCACTGATATAGGAGAGGTCAGATGCTGTTTACATGATATATGAGTTGTTGGAGATTTGGGAAATATTAGATAAGAAATCACCACTATAACAGTCCAATAGGGAAACACAGATTGGTGACTGCAAGGGTCGGAGGCCTGTTCGAAAAGTGCTAAAAATGTGGCCCCCAGTTCACAGGTTGGGCACCACAGGGCTCTAAAGGGTTGCAGTGTAACTTTTTAATTTTGAATTAATGGAAATAAAAGTGTAGATCCAATTAATAGACGAATAAAAGAAAAGGTACATAATGGTAACCCCGCCAGCAGATCTTTTTACAAGACCGATCCTTGTCCACTCTCCGTCCTGCGAACGTCCCCCAGGACTCCGGAAAAACACATTTTTATTTTTTTCACCTATGATTAATGCTTCTCACTTGCATATAAATTAAACAATGTATCCCAGCCACTAAAAACACATGAGGTCAGAACAGTGCATACCATAAAATATTAAAATCTAGATTAAAAGTATAAAATAAACGTTCCTCTCCTCCTTGCACCCCGTCCTCGGCTCTTGTCTTGGCAACAAGCTGCAAACAAAAAGCTCCAAAGCCCGTCCGCCCCTTAGATGTGCAACTCCATAAAAGTTTTAGAAGGTGGACGTGTTTATTGCGTGATGTGTAGGTCTGCGCGTCCAACTCCTTCAATGAAACTATATGAACTTAAAAAAAAGAAGAAAAAAAAATCGGATCTTTTTAAGGGACGGCGCCCTTAAAATATCAAGTGAAGTGTGAAAACCTTAATCCGGTGTTTTTATGGCAATATATATATTTTTTTTCTTTTCTTTTTAAGAGTTGCAAAAGCTACAAAGATCACCTTATACGAGACGCCGACCGGGTGGAAATTCTTCGGGAACTTGATGGACGCCAATAAGCTGTCGCTGTGTGGCGAGGAGAGTTTTGGAACAGGTCAGTAAAAATAAGAAAAATGGAAAAAAACGCGCTGACTCAAAACAGAATCAAAGGCAGCAGCTTGAGTGAGATAACCACAAAAAACAATAAGAAAAAAAAATGAACAACGAAGTCTATGAGACTCCATAGACAATCGATATATAAGTGAGAACCCACCACCGAATGTAGAGGCCGCTTACCAAAGGGTAGGCCCAATCTAGCAGTCGGCTGTGACCCAGCCACGGCCTTTAACCTCCCGGGGAAGAGGACACTGATGCGGGCTCACCAAAGATGGAAGTTCCCGGGTCCTAAGCTTCTTCTGTGCTCATGTGATCAACACCATTGGATATATGCAGAAAGAAGGAGAACCATAGCGTAACTCCGTAACAAATGTCATTTAATAAAAAGTAAGTTGTACTTTCAGAATCTCAGATTAAAAACAGCATGTAAAAGTTCCCGGCCGGCATAACAAGGAGCCCTTCCGATTGTCCGATTGTCTAAGGAGTCACTGCGGTGTTGGTTTATCAATACTCAAGGAATCATGATATGATTATAGACTGTTGTTTTGGCATCATACTCTGTCTGGAGTACAACTACTATAATTTTTTTCTTCTATCATCTGAGGACTTTTCATAGACTAAAGCATGAAATTGTCCAAAATGTCTTGGTATTCTGACACCTTAAGAGTTCCCATCGCTGGAACTAAGGGGCCAAGCCCAACCCCTGAGAAAACAACCCCACATCATAATCTCCCCTCCACCAAATGATTTGGACCAGTGCACAAAGCAAGGTCCATAAAGAAATGGATGAGCGAGTTTGGGGTGGGGGAACTTGACTGGCCTCAACCTGATAGAACACCTTTGGGATAAATTAGAGCGCAGACTTCGAGCCAGGCCTTCTCGTCCAACATCAGTGCCTGACCTCTTAAATGCTCTTCTGGAAGAATGGTCAAACATTCCCATAGACACACTCCTAAACCCTGTGGACGGCCTTCCCAGAAGAGTTGAAGCTGTTATAGCTGCAAAGGGTGGGCCAACTCCATATTGAACCCTACGGACTAAGACTGGGATGCCATTAAAGTTCATGTGCGTGTAAAGGCAGACGTCCCAATACTTTTGGTAATATAGTGTATATGATGCTTGGTCCACTTTTTAATCAGTGCTGAAGGTGTCGCTGACTGGCCCATTAGGGAGCACACTTTTTTTTTTTTACACAACATCTTCCAGTAATCAATTTGTGTCAAATTGTGTGTGTGTGTGTTATTTTCCAGGGTGACTATGCGTCTGAGAATGACCGCAGTCTTTTTATGAGGCCAAACCCTCCACTAATTAGCCGTGTAATCTGCCAGGACATATATTCATGTAAAATTACATAAACATTGGACTGCAGATTGAAGGAATATAAAATGATATTTATAGAGAAGTTCTAGCAGAACTCATACTTTAGGTCTGGCACAGAATCAGGGAAAACTATTTTTTCTTTCTTTTATTTTTTTTTCTTTTTACAATGCTCTCTCGGAGTTGGCACAAACTTTTTTTTTTTTTTTTTTATTCTGTAATTGTAACAGAAGTTTTTCTGGGGAAATAGAGGGACTTGCTGAGTGACTAACCGCACTCCTCCCGCTCTGCACAGACCTTCTTATTTTAGATGCGTTTTGTTTCATATAAGAGTTTTATTTGGCGGATTAACTTGGGATGGTTTTATTTTTTTTTATTCCTCTTCTCTGAGCAAATTCAGTTCAGACTTTAATATGGATGTCTATGGAAGCCAAACATTGGAATGTGAGCGGCCACACGCTTCCAGTCCATAGAGGAGCAGAAAAGGTATTCTGGGAGGTCGCCTTCTCCTAAGTGCGCAATAAATGATTTCCTGCAGAAGAACGGTGGCCGATTGTCCAAAAAAACAATTTAACAAAAAAAAAAAATTCTGCAGTGGCTGCGCACTACTTGATCTGTATTATTGCAACGCTCATATTAAAGAGGAACAGCAGTCTGCTCACATACCGTATATACTCGAGTATAAGCCGACCCGAATATAAGCCGAGGCACCTAATTTTACCACCAAAAACTGGGAAAACGTATTGACTCGAGTATAAGCCTAGGGTGTCCATCTGCATGCCTCACTTTGCCCGTGCCTCACTGTGCCCATGCCTCACTGTGCCCAATCTCCCTACCTGATCTCCTGCGCTGTGTGACTAGACTGACGTTTAACATGGGAGTCTATGGAAGGGGTGCCCGGCTTTGAAAAAATCGGTGCTCCCCGGCTGTAGGTCCTCCGGACAACAAACTGCACACTTGTAGAGGAAGAGTGGGGCTACATGTGTGCCATGGTTGGGATCCAGGGAACCTAGGGCCGGCCAGTACCGGGTCCCCAAAATCACAGAAGAAATGACCGTTTAACATGGGAGTCTATGGAAGGGGTGCCCGGCTTTGAAAAATCGTAGGGAGATTGGGCACAGTGAGGCAAGGGCACAGTGAGTTATGGACATGGACACAGTGAGGCATGCAGATGGACACCCTAGGCTTATACTCGAGTCAATAAGTTTTCCCAGTTTTTGTGGTAAAATTAGGTGCCTCGGCTTGTATTCGGGTCGGCTTATACTCGAGTATATACGGTATGTGAGCAGACTGCAGTTCCTCTTTAATATGACCGTTGCAATAATACAGATCAAGTAGTGCGCAGCCACTGCAGAATTTTTTTTTTTAAATTGGTTTATTGGACAATCGGCCACCGTTCTTCTGCAGGAAATCTTTTATTGCGCACTTAGGAGAAGGCGACCTCCCAGAATACCTTCCCTGCTCCTCTATGGACTGGAAGCGTGTGGCCGCTCACATTCCAATGTTTGGCTTCCATAGACATCCATATTAAAGGCTTTGAAAAATCGGTGCTCCCCGGCCGTAAATCTCCCAGACAACAAGCTTTGTGCACTTGTAGAGTATAAGTGGGGCTACATATGTGCCAAGTTTGGGGTCCAGGGGACCTACGGCTGGCCAGGATCAGGCGCACAAATGTGAAGATGGACACAGACTCGATTCTAAGCCGAGGGGGACATTTTCAGCACAAAAAAATGTGCTGAAAAACTCAGCTTATACTCGAGTATATACGGTAATTTGTAATAAAAACATCTTTGCCATTCTGAGGCTTCCCTCCAACCACTTTGCATATTATTTTATATATCCTGTGATTCTGCACTTGCCAAATATGCTGCAGAAATCTCCCTCCACTGAGTCTGGCTGCAACCATTTTAACTGTGGGCAGCTGAAGCTGCTGCCTGTTCACTTCCTGGATTTACACAGACACACACCTCCAGCTCTGATTATTTATATGTATGTGTGTGTGTATATATATATATATATATATATATATATATATATATATATATATATATATATATATATATATATATATATTACATTTTCCTTTAACAAGAGATGCATACATTTTTGGATTTTTTGTCTCCTTTGTGTCCAACATGGTTAAAGCTGATTTTTGTATTTTTTTTTCAATGAACATTTAAATAGGGTCGGATCACATCAGGGAAAAAGACGGTCTCTGGGCCGTTCTCGCCTGGTTATCCATCATTGCCACCCGCAAACAGAGTGTAGAAGACATTCTAAAAGACCATTGGCAGAAATTCGGGCGAAATTTCTTTACGAGGTAAAAAATAGTTCTCCATATTTGGTCTCGGTGCAAAGAATTGTTGATGAGCTTAATTTTCTGGAAATATTCTCTATTGGGGATGAGCAGGAAATCAACAAAACTGATTTAGAAAAAATCGGCATCATATTTTGTCACGCTGACTATTCAGGGAAAATTTGCCTGGGAAAAAAAAAAAACATGGGTTTGTCTATTAAAGTGAAACTGCACTCTCCCAATCAACATTGAAAATTGCTATTCCTTATGCTGCTAGCATAAGTAAATAGATAGGAAAGTATATTTAATTGCAGAGAGGGGGAGGGGTACAATGGCAGTGTTAATAATGAGATACAATTGCAGTGTTAAAGCGGAGGTTCACCGGAATTATTTTTTTTAAAAGCCAGCAGCTACAAATACTGCAGCTGCTGACTTTTAAAAAAAATGGACACTTACCTGTCCAGGTCGCCCGCGACGTCGGCAGCCGAAGCCAAGCTACCGCTTCCCCCGCCGCCATCCTCGGTGAGGGAATCGGGAAGTGAAGCGCTGCGGCTTCACTGCCCGGTTCCCTACTGCGCATGCGCGAGTTGCGCTGCGCCATCCTCACTGGTCCCCGCTGTGTTCTGGGAGCCGTGTGTTTCCCAGAACACAACAGGGGGGGGGGGTGACGCGAAGGGGCGGGACTCCCGCGGGAGTCTATATCCGGAAGTGGTGCAAATACCTGTATTATACAGGTATCTGCACCCCCTCACCCCTGAAAGGTGCCAAATGTGACACCAGAGGGGGGGAGGGTTCCGAAAAGCGGAGGTTCACTTTTGGGTGAATCTCCACTTTAATAATGGGATACAATTACATTGTTAATAGTCAGAGGCAAGCACAGTGTTAATAAATACAATTGCAGTGTTAATAATCCGATACAATTACAGTGTTAATAAATTCAATTGCAATGTTAATAATCAGATACAATTGCAGTGTTAATAGTCTGATGCAATTACAGTGTTAATAATCTGATACAATTACAGTGTTCGTAATCCAATACAGTTACAATATTTAATGCTAGACATAATTACTATATTGTCAGATACAATTACAAAATTATAATAAGTATTTTAAATTTTGTTAGATGAAAATGTAAAAAGTAATTTATCAGCCTATAATAAAAACCCTGAGTATTTATTGAAAGCGTGCATACAAATAAAACCTTGTATGTCTTTTAAAAACAATGTAAAAGTTATTTAGCTGGGCAAATTATAGTTAACTGTTTTGTCTAGATAACCGACTCATACTGATGCTACTAAATTAGTACATCAATGGCCTCTAGTCTAGAAAGGGAGAAGGTTAAGTAGGTGAACTCTTTCCTTCTTTAGCACAACTACATAGTTTACTACAGTACAGATTTGCAATTTAATTCATATTGATCTCTGCAGCCTGTCTGGCACTAATGAGATCTAGACTGCCTAAAGCGTTCTCCATTCAGGTGGGTAGATACTTGCCTCATTAAGTGGCAAGACTGAAAAGAGTTGCCTCATATATCACAGGCACCCAGAAGATATTTTAAACATTTGGAGATTTAATTTTTCTATTACTTTACATCTGGGTTGGTCAACCGGTCATCCTCTGGTGTATGCTGAGGATTTGCTGAAGCAACCCAGTATGTCCCACCCAGAAGCACCATTCCCATCAGAGCCTTTACTGTTCTGCAGGTACGACTATGAGGAGGTTGAATCCGAAGGCGCCAACAAGATGATGAAGGACCTGGAAGCAGTAATGTTTGACCGCTCCTTTATCGGACAGAAATTAGCGGTTGGCGACAAAGTTTACACTGTTGAAAAAGCCGATAACTTTGAATACAGCGACCCTGTTGATGGAAGCATTTCAAGAAACCAGGTGGGACTGCCATAGCGGCTGTGGTTGGAAAATCAGATTCATTCAGATTTTAGTCTTCCATTTCTCTACTGTGTGTCTCCCTCTTATTCCACTGAGACCCAATTGTACGGATAAGTCGAACACCCCCCCCCCCCCCCCGGTTCGGTTCGCAGCAGAACATGCGAACAGGCAAAAAATTTGTTCGAACACCGTTAAAGTCTATGGGACTCGAACATGAAAAATCTAAAGTGCTAATTTTAAAGGCTTATATGCAAGTTATTGTCATAAAAAGTGTTTGGGGACCCGGGTCCTGCCCCAGGGGACATGTATCAATGCAAAAAAAAGTTTTAAAAACTGCAGTTTTTTCGGGAGCAGTGATTTTAATAATGCTTAAAGTGAAACAAAAGTGAAATATTCCTTTACATTTTGTACCTGGGGGGTGTCTATAGTATGCCTGTAAAGTAGCGCATGTTTCCCGTGTTTATAATGGTCCCTGCACAAAATGTAATTTGTAAAGGGAAAAAAAGTAATTTAAAACTACTCGCGGCTATAATGAATTGTCGGGTCCCAGCAATACAGATAAAGGTCATTGTAAAAAACGGCATGGGTTCCCCCCTAGTCCATTACCAGGCCCTTTGGGCCTGGTATGAATATTAAGGGGAACCCCGAACCAATTCTTTTTTTTTTTAAAGCGTGGGGGTCCCCCCAAATTCCATTTCAGGCCCTTCAGGTCTGGTGTGGATATTAAGTGGAACCCTGCGCCAAAATTAAAAAAAATGTCGTGGGGTTCCCCCCAAAAATCCATACTAGACCCTTATCCGAGCACGCAACCTGGCAGGCCGCAGGAAAAGAGGGGGGACGTGAGAGAGCGCCCGCCCCCCTCCTCAGCCACATGCCCTGAACATGGGGAGGATGTCCCCATGTTGATGGGGACAAGGGCCTCATCCCCACAACCCTTGCCCGGTGGTTGTGGGGGGTCTGCGGGCGGGGAGCTTATCGGAATCTGGAAGCCCCCTTTAACAAAGGGGACTCCCAGATCCCAGCCCCCCCCCTATATGAATATGTAAGGGGTACATACCCCTACCATTTCACAAATAAAAAAGTGTGTCAAAATTTTTAAAAACCACAGTACACAGCTTGGGACAAGTCCTTTTTATTAAAAAGAAAAAAAAAATTCCAGCAATGTAATCCAGTTTGCATCTCCAGCGATGTAATCTTGTCCCCTGGGGCAGGACCCAGGTCCCCAAACACTTTTTATGACAATAACTTGCATATTAACCTTTAAAATTAGCACTTTTGATTTCTCCCATAGACTTTTAAAGGGTGTTCCGCGGCTTTCGAATTTGCCGCGAACACCCCAAATTGTTCGCTATTCGGAGAACGGGCGAACACCCAATGTTCAAGTCGAACTCATGTTCAACCCGAACATAAAGCTTATCCCTACCCAATAGCAGAATGTGGGTGCTGCTCAGGTATGAGGTGGAGTCCAAGTTACCCCTTCTCTGGCTGGCTCAGTGCTGGTTGGAGAGGAACTTTTCCAAGCTGCAGCAATGTCAATGAGAGAAGTCCATGCACCACACATCAAACAGCAGACCCATATGTGGAGAGGTGAATGGCAGCCTTAGCCCAGGCTCCGGCCAGGCCATGTCCCAACATGTTTCGCTCCGCTCTTGGCAGAGTGCAACGCGTTGGAGGCATGGCCTGGTAGGAGCCTGGGCTGAGGCTTCCATTCATTTGTCCACACAATGGGTCTGCTGTTTGATGTGCGTCATATGGACTTCTCCCCTTGACATTGCCTCTTCTTCCACTGCTGTACTTATCTTCTCTTCCTGCCAGTCCTACCCTCCTGGCCCAGTCTATGCTCTGTTGTTGGGTTACTCGTTGGGGTCATTTCTTTGTGACATCAATTTTTTTTCGTTGTCTCTCTTCTCAGGGATTAAGGCTCATCTTCACCGATGGCTCTCGTATCATCTTTCGACTCAGTGGAACCGGCAGTGCCGGAGCAACTATCAGGTTATATATAGACAGCTATGAAAAGGATGCCCCCAAAATATACCAAGACCCTCAGGTAAATTCATTGGTGAGATGGCTGGGTTTTCCACTATGCTAGAACATTCAGGGCATTCTAAGTATTCTTGTCAAACTACTCTCCAGTTCACAAATAGTATATTTTAGATCACGCTTTCTCAGACTTTTTGCCCTAAAGCAACTTTTAAAATAATTTTCAGGTACCAGAGAACCACCCCTCGCCCACCCCTTTCCCTCTTCACACAGACGCTCCGATCAGATCCACCTGTCATTTTTTAGGTGGACTTGATCGAAAGATCCATGCATTCCTATGGACAGGCGGTTGTAAATTTTGCGGACCAAATTGGACTTGGAGATTGGTGGGTGTAAACGGACATGGACTACATTGTCAATAGTATTGGGACGCCTGCCTTTACACGCACATGAACTTTAAATGGCATCCCATTCTTAGTCCGTAGGGTTCAATATTGTCTTGGCCCACCTTTTCCAGCTTGAACTCTTCTGGGAAGGCTGTCCACAAGGTTTAGGAGTGTGTCTATGGGAATATTTGGTTCATAAAGACATGGATGAGCGAGTTTGGGGTGGAGGAACTTGACTGGCCTGCACAGAGTCATGACCTCACCCCGACACAACACCTTTGGGATGAATTGGAGCGGAGACTTGGAGCCAGGTCTTCTTGTCCAACATCAGTGCCTGACCTCACAAATGCTCTTATGGAAGAATGGTCAAACATTCTTCCATGGACACACTTTTCAGCCTTCCCAGAAGAGTTGAAGCTGTTATAGTTGCAAAGGATGGGCCAACTCAATATTGAACCTTACGGACTAAGACTGGGATGCCATTAAAGTTCCTGTGTGTAAAGGCAGGCATCCCAATACTATCTCCAAGTCCAATTTAGTCCGCAAAAAACAAACAAAAAAAACAACCAAGGGGATCTGTCCTCTTCCGTTTAGGCGGTTTGGATCAGATACAGTTGGGTGTGAATTGTCAGCTGATTTATTCCCAGCTGCCCATAGAGCATAGCGGGCTCTGTTTGTGTCCGCTCTGCAGAATGTATCATCCGCCCACTCCTGCGCCAACCAACAGGAGATCTGTGAGCTGATTCCCTGAAGTTCGGAACAAAATCCACCCCGTGAGAATAAATTGGATAAATGTGGGAATAAATTGTGGTGTTTGTTATATGCATTTGTCTGTAGTACATCGAAAATTAAAATATTTTATAAAATGTAATTATTTATATGTATACTATGTTATGTATAACAATATAATACATTAAAATTTCAAAATTATTTATGCCAAAGGAAAGCCTTGCCTGCTCCTCAAGAATAAAATGTTTTTGTTATGCACTTTTGCTTGTAGATTGAATCGGAAATTAAATTATTTTTGCAAGAAATAGTATTGCATATAATATGTAGGCAGGTGTAGTCTGTATTCTCCACTGCAGATGGCGCTGGACCTCAGCGGCAATGCAGGGGGGAGAGAAAGTGAAGAGAAACATGGTTTCTCTAGGACTTCCTCAGCCACACAGGACAGTGATCCTGTTGGATGTTTTGGTCCCATGTGACCTGTGCGGCCATCTTGGGTAAGGTAGAGTCTATTTACATCCCAAGTTTTTAAGATGGAAAGGAGGGACACCTATTCGCAAAAATATGTAGGCATAGAACACACACCTTGCCACGCCCCCTTTAAAGGAGAAATATGCAAAAAAATGAGTTAAACCCACAAGTGCTTTTTTTTTACCACTACTATTCTGTTTTACTGGCTATTGAAATGTATAAATGGGTTTTGGCGCGCTTCATGTGAGTAGCTAGAGTGAGGACAGGTTTCCCGTCTGGCAGGGACAGTGCTAACAATAAGGAGAGGTAAAAATTGCTCTGGACCAGAGTGGGTATACAAGTATGTGTTCTGAAGTGGTTAATTCCAGCCTCAAAAAATGTACCCAAAAAAAAAAAACCCACATTATTTTAAATTTCACCACTTGATTACATTTAATTTCTTTACAATATGATCGCTATTTAAATCTCATTTACCGCCTACTGTGGTGGCTTAAGGAATTCTGAGCTCTTCCAAATCCACAAAGCATTAATTTTCTCAGTTTCTAGCTGAATCCTACAGGGTGGCTCATCGCAGGACATGAAATTTTACTGAGCCTTTAATTCCTAATTTCTTCTTCGTTCTGTTGCCAAGATATTGTCTCCTGCATGTTGGCCAAACTAAATTCTTTCTTTTTTTTTGCTGGCTTTCTGTCCACGACAGCAGTTTTCTTTGTCTACAGGTAGCTCTGGCACAAAGAATTTCTGTAGTAAAATGCAAGGAATGCAGAAAAAAAAAGGTTTTTATTGCAATAAATAATATAATACTAAATAATATTACATTATCTTGTCTTATAATTAATATTTAAAAAAATAATAGATAGAGATATCTATATCAGTCTCTCTCTCTCTCGCGCTCTCTATCTATCTCTCTATATATATATATATATCTATATCTATCTATATATCTTTCTATCTCTATCTCTACAGTATATATGTATATATCTCTATCTCTACAGTATATATGTATATATCTCTATCTCTACAGTATATATCTATATCTCTATCTATACAGTATATCTGTATATATCTATACAGTATATCTATACCTCTATACAGTATATCTATATATATATATATATATATATCTCTAGCTATACAGTATATATATATATATATCTATCTATATCTCTATACAGTATATCTATATATGTGTGTATATATATAGATAGATAGAGATATTATATATATATATATAATATCTCTATCTCTATCTAGCTCATATATATATATATATATATATATATATATATAGGGAGAGATACTGCATAGTTAGATAGATATATCTATCTCTATATATATATATCTCTCTAGAGAGAGAGAGAGAGAGACTCTCTATATAGAGACATATACTGTATATAGATAGAGAGAGATATATATATCTCTATCTCTATCCTCTATCCTCAATCCTCTATCCTCTATCCTCTATCTCTCTGTTGTAGCGCCCTACTCCTGTTGGGTAGGCGCTATGTGTTAAATTTAGTTATCTGAGCTGTAGTTTAGCTCAGAAGGATTTAGGGGTGCAATGGATCGGTGGTGATCCGTGATCCGAACGGGTCACCCTGTTCGGATCACCACACGATCCGCGGAGCGCTCCGGAGCCTCGGCCATAGGAAAGGCCGTGGCTTCGGCCTAGCTCCGGAGCGGCGGCCATCTTGGTACACCCGGGGGCGCCGCTGTAATGACGTTTCGTCGCCGCCATCTTGCTCCACTCACACGCCTGCACAGTAATGATAGTAAGAAGGGGCCAAGCGGACATCTTGTTACACCCAACGGAGTTTTAAATTTCACAATTATATTCAACACAAACAGGAGTTTATAAGCTTAAATACTTTATTTGGAAATCCAACAGACTGTTTACATGTTAAATTTTAAAAGCAGCAGCAAACCTGCTGACCTTACATGCTTGCTAATGTGACAGAACACCTCTGATTTTCACATTTAACATTTAGTTAAATGTGAAAATCAGAGGTGTTCTGTCACATTAACAACCATGTAAGGTCAGCAGGTTTGCTGCTGCTTTTAAAATGTGAAATCTAAAACTCCGGTGGGGGTAACAAGATTTGTGTTTGTTTTTAGTTTTTTTTGCCGATCCGAAAATGATCCGATCCGTGACCCCTGATCCGAGGATCGATCCGATCCGTGAGTTTTTTGATCCGTTGCACCCCTAGAAGGCTTACGCTAAATTGTTGGCTGTGTTACAGTCTAGCTGGGTTGCACGTTTTCCACCTGACAGTAGGTGTCACTGTCACCATGGGTCAAGGTTGGAAATGTAGCAGGCTGGATGTATTGGGTATTCCTTTCCCAGAAGTGGCTCAGGGGGCATGGTCAACCTGCTGTGCGTTCTGGGAGGGGGTACTTAAGAGACAGAGACCGCTCTAACGGGGTTCGTTGCCGGATCCTGACCTGAGAGCCCTCCTGGCCTCAGGGATGTGCGAGCCATTTTCGGCCTTGGGGCCTGCTGGCCCGAGGCTCTGCAACTGAGAAGTAGGCCCAGAAGTTTCTGGGGCCTACTAGTCCAGGGATGGTCCTACGCGGTCTTTAGAAAAGATATAGGGGGCGCTGTCGTGCTACATATACAAAACACAATTGTGATCTTATACGTGAACCATGATGGTTACAAATCATACAAAACAATAATTTGAATAAATTAAAAAATGAAAATAAGTCCCAAAATTAGTGGTCCAAATGTAGCATTCAGAGTCCATACACCAACATGAAACAGCTCTTGCTGTTGCGATATATCTTGAAATTTGTAGTGAAGAAAAATATTTAATGGTCACAGTCCAATCATCAAATGTGCCCATTCAATGCTGCTGAAGATAGCTTGAAGTGATAAAAGAAGTGATCCTTCACCAATTTATGGAAACACACTCAATGTGTCTGTACATAGAATCTGCTTACCAGATATATTTGACCGCTTTAGTCAAAAAGTAGGTCAATAAACGCTTATACAGGATTGTGCCTGCTCACATGCATGTAGTCTGGAGATGTACACCTTCCTCCTCATGAGTAACGGCCGGATAATGAAAGAAAATGATAAGGAATATCCATAGCGTAAAACCATTTATTAAAAATGAAAGCATAAAACAAAGCCAAATGGCTACTCACATTTAAAAGTGCCTTAACCCGGCACTGGGGCTGCTGGCTTATGAGAAGATGTGTTTGCGGTGAACCGCTACGACGCTAACACCTCCGTGGACGGCGTGCGTTCCACCTCCTTCTTTCCGGATATGGCGTAAAAGAGCGTGACCAGGTACCACCTCGATGTACATTTCGTTAGTTACGTCCTCAGGAAGAAGCGGAACACGTACGTTTCGTTAGTTACGTGCCTGTGGGAAGAAGCGGAACAATTGGGGGCTCAATTTAAGGACGCATCCTGGCCAGTTTGCCTCACGGTGCTGCTGGACGGCTGAAAGATTCTGGCACCGTGAGCTGTGTACTTTTTGAAGGAACTTTTGCAAAGTGTCAGTGTGGTTGCACGATCTTGAGGCAGAAGATTGTGGAACGACTCAACGGCACTTATCAAGTCTGTGGCAGAGACTTTGAGCGAGCTTCGCACCGGTTGCTGGGCTGGTGAGAGTAGGCCTATCCGGTGGTTGCTGAATCCAGCGTTGAACTGATTTGTCCTCTGGATGTAAGATTGTGCCTGTGATCCGCAAAGCAAGGTACCTGAACCTCCCCTATCCCTCTACCCCTCTGGTGGAACAGTTTATAATAAAACTCTTGAAGAAAAAGAAACCAAGTGTTGGTGTGGACATTCATAAGAGCTCTTCAAGAGGAACCCCTAAGACGAGTGTGGTGAAAGGAAAGGTAACGGCAGGCCCGAATATTAAATCAGCGGCCCCTGCGGGGTATTGCTACACTGTATATATAGAGAGAGAGAGATACATATATATATATATATATGTGTGTATGTATCTGATTATATATATATATATATATATATATATATATATAGATATAACTCTCTATATATCTCTCTCATATATATATATATATATATATATATATATATATATATATATATATATATATAATCTCTATCTATCTATCATTAGAGAGATAACTATATATAGATATATACAATTTTTGTATATAGATAGATATCAATCATAATTATTACATTTATTTTTATTATTGCTTCTATTTCTTTTTTTTTTTCTATGTCAGCAAATTAAGAAATCCATCTGTAAATCGACCACTATAAACTGGCTCTAAGTGGTATGAAAAGTTGCGTTCCTCATTCGGACTGCACAGGGGGCTGGCTAAACATTGTGCAGGTGCAGGAAGCAGACGCCCGTTTTGTAATACTGCCCGTTATTGTCACCGCTGTGTACACAGCTGCGAGCGCCCCTACCTGCTGCGGGTCCCAGTCGTTTTTTCCCACATCCTGTCCTAAAATGTTATTAGACCTGGATAAGAATATTTGTGCAGCTCTATGACATCTTTTTAGTCCTACATTAAATTAGATTTGAGTAAACAAGAAAAAAAAAAATCCCTGACTCAGGCATTTTCCAGCCGTATGATGTGCATTTACCTGCAGATTTTCTTTAGCTTATACTGTAACTTTCGCTGAAACGTGCTGGAAGTCCAGCTGACAATGGAGGTCAGAGCAGAATTCAATCCAACTTTATTTTTTTATCCCTGTATCAGATGATGAAGCTTTTATATTTAAGAGTGCATTAAAAAGAGATCTCTTCTTGGTAACCTCTTCCTACCAATGCAACATACAGTATCTCACAAAAGTAAGTACACCCTTCACATTTTTGTAAATATTTTATTCTATCTTTTCATGTGACAACACTGAAGAAATTATTCTTTGCTACCTGTCCTGTTAAACCGCTGTATGGTCTTAACCACCGTGCTGCAGCTCAGTTTCAGGGTCTCGGGTCTTGGCAATCTTCTTATAGCCTCGGCCATCTTTATGTAGAGCAACAATTCTTTTTTTTTTTCAGATCCTCAGAGAGTTCTTTGCTTCACTTTTGTTGCCAGCGGTTTAGCCATTATAATGGCTGTGTGTTGAGTTATTTTGAGGGGACAGCAAATTTACACTGTTATACAAGCTGTACACTCACTACTTTACATTGTAGAAAAGTGTAATTTCTTTAGTGTTGTCACATGAAAAGATAGAATAAAATATTTACAAAAATGTGAGGGGTGTACTTACTTTTGTGAGATACTGTATGTATGCATCAAGTGGGTCTTAATGATGGCTGTACACACATATGAATGGGGATGTGGGGAAGAGTGTGGATAAGTATTATGAGTAGGGATAAGTGTTCTAAGCGGGGAAGGGTGGGGATGAATATTATGAGTGAGGAAGTGTGGCGATAAGTATTATGAGTTATGGAATGGTGGGAATGAGTGTTATGAGTTGGGAAGGGTGGGGATGAGGTTTATTAGTGAGGCAGGGTAGGAATAAGTATTATAAGTGATGATATATATATATATATATATATATATATAGGGAGGTGTGGTATAAGTGAGGAAGAATGGGGATGAGTGTTATGAATGGGGAAGGGTGGAAAGGAGTATTATGAATGCAGAAGGGTGAGGATGACTGTTTATAAGTGGGGATGTGTGTTATGGGGAAGGGTAGGGATAAGTATTATGAGTGGTGAAGGATAGGGATGAGTCGTATATGTGGGGAAGGGTTGGGATGAGTCGTATACGTGGGGAAGGGTTGGGATAAGTGGTATACATGGGGAAGGGTGGGGATGAGTATTATGAGTGGGGAAGGGTTGGGATGAGTGGTATAAGTGGGGAAGGGTGGGGATGAGTATTATGAGTGGGGAAGGGTTGGGATGAGTGGTATAAGTGGGGAAGGGTTGGGATGAGTGGTATAAGTGGGGAAGGGTTCGGATGAGTGGTATAAGTGGGGAAGGGTTGGGATGAGTGGTATAAGTGGGGAAGGGTTGGGATGAGTATTGTGAGTGGGGAAGGGTGGGGATGAGTATTGTGAGTGGGGAAGGGTGGGGATGAGTATTGTGAGTGGGGAAGGGTGGGGATGAGTATTATGAGTGGGGAAGGGTGGGGATGAGTATTATGAGTGGGGATGAGTATTATGAGTGGGGAAGGGTGGGGATGAGGTATTATGAGTGGGGATGAGCATTATGAGTGGGGAAGGGTGGGGATGAGCATTATGAGTGGGGAAGGGTGGGGATGAGCATTATGAGTGGGGAAGGGTGGGGATGAGTATTATGAGTGGGGAAGGGTGGGGATGAGTATTATGAGTGGGGAAGGGTGGGGATGAGTATTATCAGTGGGGAAGGGTAAGTGTTCTAAGCAGGGAAGAGTGGGGATGAGTATAATGAATGGGTAAGGGTAGGGTTGAGTATTAGGAGTGGGGAAGCATTATAACTAACTTTTTTTGTGTTTTTTCATTTATGTCTGTGCCATGTTGGATAGCTTTCACCCCATTTTCTTGTCAACCGTACAGGAAGTAGGGCCAAATCTCCTCAATGGCATTAACAGTAATAACAATCTGTCAGATAATCTAACCCTTTCCGTAAAAAGCAGACTTATTGGAGTTACACTTGTATCACCCTCTGTACATCCAAATCTAGGCCTCCGGTTTAGAGGAAGAGTGACTACTTGGCTACTCTGTTAGGAAAGAAGGAACAGAGCAAGAGTCCTCTAATGCTATTCATACTATAGAGTGTATGTATCCTTTTACAAGCTGTACAGACAGAATTGCAGAATCAGAAAATGGGAGTCCCTCCTCTGGTCAATCACCTATGGTCCTATGGGGTTGTTCTTAATTCAAGATCATATTCTAGCCTATTTACAGCAATGTTGTCGACTGACTCAATAAAAGTTGGGGGAATTGACTTTCTTGCACAGCCTTCTGGTGGTAAATATAAGTTGTTCATTTATTTCCTAGATGCAGTGTATGGCTAAAGGTCCGTGGGCACCTGACCTTCATGCTTATATGAGTTTGTTGGTTATCCCAATTCAAAACCACAAGCTGTTATGGAATTGGTCATACTTTGTGGCTATAAGAGCCTCCACTCTTCTAGGAAGGTTTTCCTCAAATATTTGGAGGGTGTCTTTGTGACTAAGGAACATTTGTGAGGTCAGGTATTGATTGGATGATCAGACCTGGATCATAGTTGGTATTCAAATTCATCCCAATGGTCTTCAGTAGGGTTGAGGTCAGGGCTCTGTGCAGGACACAAGTTCCTTCACACTAAACGTATCAAACCATGTCCTTATGGAGCTGGCTTTGTAAACAGGGGGCACAGTCATGGTGGAACAGAAAAAGGCCTTCAACAAATTGTTACTACCAGTTTGTCTACCATTTTATAAAAAAAGAGAAGAAATATAGAGAGACAAACATTACCACACCCGATTTAAAATCCCATCATCTTAAGAGGGAGTGGTGTTTCTCTCTCTATTTCTTCTCTTTTTTTAGAACTCTACTAGGGATGTGGATGTGTTGGTTTGTCTCTAGAAATCATCCAACAAAACCATATACAGGTTGTCTACCATGTCTTTGTATGGTGTGCCATTAACAAAACTCTCCACTGGAATCATTTGGAGAGCTGTCCATATTTTTGACCATATGGGTGTGATAGCTGCACTTTTGAGTAAATTTTTAACCACTTGCCGACCGCCTCCTGTACATTTACGTTGGCAGAATGGCACGGACAGGCACATCAACGTACCTGTACATCCCCTTTAAGTGCCTGTCCGTGTGGTCGCGCGCCGGCGCGCTCGTGACCCTGCCGCCAACCCCGTGAGTCGGACCGCGGGTCCCGCGGACTCGATCACCGCGGGGATCCCTGCGATCGTCTCACGGAGGTATAGAGCGGGGAGATGCTTGTGTAAACAAGCATCTCCCTGCTCTGCCTAGTGACAATGACGCTGATCTCGGCTCCGTGTATTCAGAGCGGAGATCGGTGTCATGTGACACAGAACCCAACCCCCCTCAGTTAGAAACACAATGAAGGGAACACTTAAACCCTACAGCGTCACCTAGTGGTTAACCCCTTCACTGCCAGTGTCATTTTTACAGTAATCAGTGCATTTTTATAGCACTAATCACTGTAAAATTGACAATGGTCCCAAAAATGTGTCCGATGTGTCCGCCATAATGTCGCAGTCACGAAAAAAATCACTGATCGCCGCCATTACTAGTAAAAAAAAAAAAATTATAAAAATGCCATAAAACTATCCCCTATTTTGTAGACGCTATAACTTTTGCGCAAACCAATCAAACGCTGATTGCGATTTTTTTTTTCTCAAAAAAAATATGTATAAGAATACGTATCGGCCTAAACTGAGGAAAAAATTATTTTTTTTATGTTTTTTGGGGATATTTATTATAGCAACAAGTATAAAATATTGCATTTTTTTCAAAATTGTCGCTCTATTTTTGTTTATAGCGCAAAAAATAAAAACTGCAGAGGTGATCAAATACCACCAAAATAAATATCTATTCGTGTGAAAAAAAGGACGTCAATTTTGTTTGGGAGCCACGTCGCACGACCGCGCAATTGTCAGTTAAAGCGACGCAGTGCCGAATCCAAAAAGGGGCCTGGTCTTTATGCTGCGTATTGGTCCGGGGCTTAAGTGGTTAACCCTAAAGCACTCAACATAATAAAAGAATAAAGAAAGAAATTGTTTCATGTAACTAAAACATGGTGTGACCCTCTAATGACGATATGTTGTTCTTTTCTCCTTCACAGGTAATGTTAGGCCCTCTGGTTACAATAGCACTTAAACTGTCCAAGCTGGAAGAGAGGACCGGCCGCACAGCCCCAACGGTCATCACATAAGCAGACGAGGCTTCATAGCAATGGAGAAGATCAATTTTTGTTCACCTGTCCACCTGTTCTGCCCCTCCCCCTTCCTGTCCTGTCTGTCAGTGTAGTGCGTCATTCATCAATATATGTGAACTGGGCATAGAAGCAGAAGAAAGTAAATTTATTTGGAAACCAGACTGAGTATTGGATTTTATTTCATGTTTTGTGTCTGTTTTATACTTGCAGTCTTGTGCATCAATATTCATTACAAGGTTAGAAATTGATGCTTGAGATTCCTGGCGGCAGGGCTGTCGGAACAGGACAGGCAAACCAAGCAACTGCTTGGGGCCCCGAGCTGGCCTTGGGGCCCCAGCAGTCCCGCGATAGTGTGCATTTTCCCGCACAGCAGGAAGAGGAGCAAGAGGCGGCAGCACGGGAGGAGGAGGTAAGACAAACCTCTCCCCCCTCCCCCTTATCTACTCTAACGTCAGACGATCGGCGCCCCCCCCCCCCTCCCGCGATCGGGCTCCCTCGGTTGGCGTCAATGTCCCGCGCCCCCCCCCAACAACAACAGGTGCTGCTTCTCAACTTGTTTCAAAATTCCGCCTGGGGCCCCCAAATTCCTTCAAACGGCCCTGCCAGCGTGTGGTGCAAGGGGCCACCTGTGGCTCATTGGTGCTGGCTGTGTGGGACTTTACAGACCTTACAGACTAATTTTTACATACCATATATACTCGAGTATAAGCCAAGTTTTTCAGCACATTTTTTTTTTGTGCTGAAAATGCCCCCCTCGGCTTATACTCGAGTCACCTTTTTGCGCCTGATCTCCTGGACTTTTCAGACCCGGTACCAGACCCCGTAGGTCCCCTGGACCCTAAACTTGGCAAACATGTAGCCCCACTCTTCCTCTACAAGTGTGCAAAGTTTGTTGTCCTGGGGACCTACAGTCGGGGAGCACCGATTTTTCAAAGCCGGGCACCCCTTCCATAGACTCCCATGTTAAACGGTAATTTCTCCGGTGATTTTGGGGACCCGGTACCGGCCGGTCTTAGGTCTCCTGGACCCGAAACATGTCACACATGTAGCCCCATTTCTCATCTACAAGTGGGCAAAGTTTGTTGTCTGGGGGACCTATGACCGGGGAGCACCGATTTTTCAAACCAGGCACCCCTTCCATAGACTCCCATGTTAAACGTCCGTCTAGGCATGGACACAGTGAGGTATGGGCACAGTGAGGCATGCACATGGACACAGTGAGGCATGCACATGGTCACAGTGAGGCATGCACATGGTCACAGTGAGGCATGCACATGGACACAGTGAGGCACAGTGAGTCATGCAGATGGACACCCTAGGCTTATACTCGAGTCAATAAGTTTTCCCAGTTTTTTGGGGTAAAATTTAGGTGCCTCGGCTTATATTCGGGTCGGCTTATACTCGAGTATATACAGTAAATTAGGAAGGTGGCTTTAAAGATGGTGATCTCTAAATCTTGTGTAGCGGGTATATACTTTTAAAACTGGTGAAGACACCAGTGATGCATAGTTCCCTGGTGGCGCTGTCACTTTGGGCTGGGGTTGAACCATCGCTGCAGTGCCGTACCCTTTGTGACCTCTCGCAGCGGTTGTACGGCGGGGAACCCGCCGTGCTTGCTGGGAGAGGGTATAAAGGGGACGGACATCTTCGCCACGAGGTTCGAGTCCCAGGCACCTTCAGCCTGAGGGCTGCTGTTCACGGTCGGTGTCCAGGCGGCCTAGGCCTGGGCACCTAGAGTTCGTGTTCCATCCCAGACATATTCAGTCTGGGGTAAGGTGCTTGGTTGGAGGCCTGGGGCCCAGCATCTTCCGCTGGGTCCCGCAAGGGATGGATTGTCCTAGGGGGCCCCGGGAGTGGGGCACCCGAATCCAGAGGCGTAAGGGACCGGAGAAGGGACTCATCCGAAGACCTGGTGCAGCAGATTGCCAGTGCCGGGTGAACCTCTGGAGACCGCCCGCAGCAGGGGCGGATCCAGGGGGGGGCAACAGGGCAATTGCCCCCCCCCGAAGACCATCTGTCACACTCACTTGCTCTGTTTTTTTTTTTGCGCCTGATCTCCCGAACTTTGGGGACCTGGTACCGGCCGTCCGTAGGTCCCCTGGACCCCAAACGTTGCACAAATGTAGCCCCATGTCTCCTCTACAAGTGTGCAAAGTTTGGTGTCTGGGGGACCTACGGCCGGGGAGCACTGATTTTTTAAAGCCGGGCACCCCTTCCATAGACTCCAATGTTAAACGGTCATTTCTCCGGTGAATTTGCAGACCCGGTACTGGTCGTAGGTCCCCTGGACCCTAAACTTGGCATACATGTAGCGCCATGTCTTCTCTACAAGTGGGCAAAGTATGGTGTCTGGAAGACCTACGGCCGGGGAGAACCAATTTTTCAAAGCCGGGCACTCCTTCCATAGACTCCCATGTTAAACATCAGTCTAGTCATGGGCACAGTGAGGCATGCAGATGGACACCCTAGGCTTATACTCGAGTCAATACGTTTTCCCAGTTTTTTTTGTGGTAAAATTAGGTGCCTCGGTAGTCGGCTTATATTCGGGTCGGCTTATACTCGAGTATATACAGTACTTGTTCTGCGGCTGCCGCTGCCTCTCTGAGTCTCTCTCTCAGTTTCTCACATCAGCCGATCAGCGGCGCAGAGAGAGAGACTGGTCTAATGTAGTTACGCGGCGCACTGACACGATACCAGGAGCGGAGGAGGAGGTGGGTGGAGCCTCTTCCCTGCACTCGTTGCTAACGCCTGGGCCGATTGGCGTCTAGCAACGAGTGACATCAGTGAGTCATGTCGGGCCGCTCTGCAGGCAGGTGCGATAGCGTGCGGCTCCACAGACGGGTAAGAAAGCGGGCGGCTCCGCTTGCGGCGCGGTTTGTGGGCGGGCGGCGCGGTTCGTGGGCAGACCGTGCTGCTCAGTGTGTTGGCAGCGCAGGTGAGAGTGAGAGAGCAGGCTCAGTGTGGCAGCTGGCCAATCAGCTAGCCGGGAGCGGGGGAGCAGAGAGATGAGATCATCTCTCACCGCCCGTGCCTGCCCTGCATTCCTGCAGTGACTTCCGCCCTCACTGTGCAGGCAGCAGAGAGATTACATTATCTCTCTGCTGCCTGACTCTGGGAGTCTGGGACACAGCAAGAGACAACCAAAACTACACCTTAGCAGGCAAGTTAGTGACAATCGGCAAGGTGTGGCAGGCGATGTGGCAAGTGACAATCTGCATCTGGTGGCAGGCAAGTGACAATCGGCAAGGTGTGGCAGGTGACGTAGCAAGTGACAATCAGCAAGGTGTGGCAGGTGATGTGGCAAGTGACAATCGGCAAGGTGTGGCAGGTGACGTGGCTAGTGACAATCCGCAAGGTGTGGCAGGTGATGTGGCAAGTGACAATCAGCAAGGTGTGGCAGGTGACGTGGCAAGTGACAATCAGCAAGGTGTGGCAAGTGACAATCCGCAAGGTGTGGCAGGTGATGTGGCAAGTGACAGTCCGCAAGGTGTGGCAAGTGACAATCCGCAACGTGTCGCAAGTGACACACTCGGGGCTCCCACTGATTCTGCATTGAACTATTTAATTTTATATTACAATGTAATAATAGAAATAATGCACTTCAATCATCCTGACACCATAACAACCATGGTGCCGGGATGATTGAAGCGCTGACACCAGCCATTTCCCCGATAAATTTCCCACAAAAAAAACATTTTTTGGCAGTGCCCCTCCCGAGAAAAGACTCTGGATCCGCCCCTGGCCCGCAGGGATATCTTTCCCGAACAGGGGCCAAGTTCAAAGAGGAAGGTGGTTCATGTTCTATGACCGGTGGCAGCGGTCCAACTATTCAACTCAGGTCAGTGGCAGAGACCTGCTATTAGGCCTGTGGCAGGGGCCTCAACGGTTCATCCGGTCGGTGGCAGCGCCCAAAACTCACGGTCGGTGGCAGAGACCGTGCGCCAGGCCTATTCGCTAGCAAAGGAATAGGAGAGTTCAGTTGTGCCTGGGCCTACTTGTATCCACACCCCTGTTTGTCTGTTACTGAAGGTCCAACTGATTGTATTCACCCTGAAAGTAGAGAAATAAAGGAGTGTTGGACTTTTGATTGGTGTGGGGCTCTATGTTATTGGCAGACACATCTCCACGGGACAGCTGGAGGCTTTGTATGCAGTGAACAGACCCGGAGGTAATTCAAGTGACTCTGCTCAACCCTCATACACATACGTGGGGAGAGCTTGGCGTAGTGTTCCTGCACTCTCCTCTCTCAGGTACCCCTAGACACAAGCCAAACAAACGAGAAAACCCGAGAGGGAGAGTGAGGCTCCGCTACACTTGCATAGCATGTTCCCAGTCTCTGACAGTCTATTGAAGCAGAGCTCCGATCTCCAGCAATTATGTCTGCAGTCTCTAACCATCTCCTTGAGCATGTTTGCAGTCTCTGAATATTATGTGTGGCCCCTTGGTGTTTTCAGGGGCCACAAGTAAAGCCCCCCAAGGCCTTGTAGGTTGCCAGCTTTAGATTTTTTTTCCTTTTTTAGATTTACCAAAACCATATAGTATGAGGTCAAACCTAAACACTTTCAATTTGTATGTAATCAGGCAGGCTCTTGCACTACGTAGTTGAAGGTAAATCTAAAGGAAATCGAATAACAAAAGTGTATCCACCTTAAGACTGGAATGCCATTAAAGTGGAGTTCCCTGAAATTTTTATTTTTTTACCAAAAATTTCAAAAATAATAGAAAGAAAAATTGGAAAAAAAAAAATGTACTCACCAGAAATGGCGGTTGCTATGCGGAAGTCCCTAATCTTCCTCTTCAACCTCCTCGGCAGGTCTCCTTCCTCCGTCCTACTCGCGGTGTCTTCTGGTGAATGGGGCGCGCTGCCTTCTGGGAACTGTGTGTATCCCAGAGAGCAGCCGGCCCATTCACAAAGCGCCGCGCTGCTCGCGCATGCGCAGCAGGAAACGGGCAGTGAAGCCGCATGGCTTCACTGCCTGTTTCCCTTACTGAGGATGGCGGTGTCGGGAGCTGCCAGGATCGAGGGATCGGCCTTGGGGGGGGGGGGGGCTGACATTGCGGGCGAGTAGGACAGGTAAGTGTCCTTATTAAAAGTCAGCAGCTACAGTGTTTGTAGCTGCTTACTGTAAAAAGAAAAAAAAAATGCGGGTGGAACCCCACTTTAAAGTTCGTGTGTGTGTAAAGGCAGACGTCCCAATACTTTTGATAAAATTCTGTGTGTGTGTAATAATTTGTGGTGGTCCTTCTTTTTTTTTTTTTTTTTTTAAACAAATTACTTTGAGTATTAATAATAAAAATAATAATTAATTATTTAATGAGAATAATAAATACTTATTTTTCTTAAATACCCATATCTCTGAGGGTAGTCCTTCTCTAAACTAGAACTACTTCTACAGTCTACTAGAACAAATTAATAAAAAAAAAAAAAAAAAAATACTGCTAGCACACGTAAAATCTGTATTTCTATTACTCCCTCACAAAGGTTCTGCACTATGAGCCAATCAGTAACAGGGCTGTCAGGCTAACATATTTCAGGCACTGTCAGCTGTATGGGGGAGGAGTTTAGGTAACACAGGGAGGACCAATTATGATGAGTCTTTATCATTGTGCAATAAGCAGGCAGGTGACACAGGAAGTTTTACAGCTGCAGGACTTAAAGTGGAGCTCCACCCTAAAGTGGAACTTCCGCTCATCGGAACCCTCCCCCCCCCCTCCGGTGTCACAATTGACACCTTTCAGGGGGAGGGGGGTGACGATACCTGTCTAAGACAGGTATTTGCACCCACTTTTGGGAGTCCACTCTGCGGGTAGCACGTCACTTCCCGCAGAATACCCGTTGTGTCCTGGGAGACACTCGGCTCCCAGAACACAACAGGGACCAGTCAGAACGGTGCAGCGCGACTCGCGCATGCGCCGTAGGGAACCGGGCAGTGAAGCCGCAAGGCTTCACTTCCTGGTTCCCTCACCGAGGATGGCGGTGGGGGCAGCAGAGTGACGAGCGATTGCTTGTCTTCTGCTGCGGACGTCGCTGGACTCCAGGACAGGTAAGTGTCCTAATAATAAAAGTCAGCAGCTGCTGTAGCTGTAGCTGCTGGCTTTTAATATTTTATTTTCGGCGGAGCTCCGCTTTTAGAGCGGTGTCACCCCTACAGCTGTTGGTTTAGGCCGGAGTAATAAACCGGATCACAACGATTAATTTTAGGCATATGCACTGCCGAAAAATTTGTTCGCTTTCGTTTTTAATTTTGTTTGGTTTTTTTGGAAATCCGAAAATAAGAAAGAAAATCCGAAAAGACAACCAACTAATAATAAAAGAGCGACAATTTTGAAAAAAATTCAATATTTTTTACTTTTTGCTATAATAAATATCCCCAAAAAATATATATATATAAAAAAAAAAATTTCTTCAATTTAGGCCGATACGTATTCTTCTACATGTTTTTGGTAAAAAAAATCGCAATAAGCGTTTATTGTTTGGTTTGCGTAAAAGTTATAGCGTCTACAAAATAGGAGGTAGTTTTATGGCATTTTTATTAATTTATTTTTTATTTTTATCGTGACTGCGACATTATGGCGGACACATCGGACACTTTTGACACCATTTTGGGACCATTGTCATTTTTACAGCGATCAGTGCTATAAAAATGCACCGATTACTGTAAAAATGACACTGGCAGTGAAGGGGGTTAACTTGTAGGAGGCGCTGAAGGGGTTAAGTGTGACCTAGGGAGTGCTTCTACCTGTTAGGGGGCGTGGCTTGCCGTGACACGTCACTGATCGCTGTTCCCGGTGACAGGGAACACGATCAGTGACAGTGTCACTAGGCAGAAAGGGGAGATGTTGTCTTTACACTGACATCTCCCCGTTCTGCAGCTCTGTGACCCGATCGCGGGACAGCGGCGATGACCCCCCCCCCAGGGCAGCAAATTAAAGGGGACGTACCTGTACGCCCATTTGCCTGTCCGTGCCATTCTGTCGACGTGCGGCAGTCGGCAAGTGGTTAATAATAAAGAGTAATTTGTTACGTTACATTCGTTTAGATACGGAATTCGTTATTTCAGATAATTCGTAACTTCGGATAAATTCGTATTTTGTTACATTTTAGAAATTTCACAAATTTTAAAGGAAATTCCAATACTTATTATTATTATTCTTTATATAGCGCTGTCAATTTACGCAGCGCTTTCCATATATACATTGTACATTCACATTAGTCCCTACCCTCAAGGAGCTTACAATCTAAGGTCCCTAATTCCCATTCATATACATATTAGGGCCAATTTAGACAGAAGCCAACTAACCTACCAGCATGTCTTTGGAGTGTGGAAGGAAACCGGAGTACCCGGAGGAAACCCACGCAGGCACAAGGAGAACATGCAAACTCCAGGCAGGTAGTGTTGCGGTTGGGATTCGAACCAGCGACCCTTTTTACTGCTAGGCGAGAATGCTACCCACCCCTGTGAGGCCGTAGTGTCTGGAGTATGCCACGTTGGCGACCCGGATGTTGTTATTTTATTGCAATATAAACTTAATAAAAATAAAAAAAAAGAGTGTTACCCACTACAGCACTGTTAAGGCCCCTTTCACACTGAGGCGCTTTGCAGGCACTATTGTGCTAAAAATAGCGCCTGCAAAGCGCCCTAAAAAAGCCGTTACATTGTATCCAGTGTGAATGCCAGAGGGCTTTCACACTGGAGCGGTGCGCTGGCGGGAGGGTAAAAAAAAACTCCTGCAGGCCGCATCTTTTGAGGCGCATTAGGAGCGGTAAAAATACCGCTCCTATAGCGCCCCTACCCATTGAAATCAATGGGGTAGCGCCCGCAAAATGCAGCAAAGAGGTGTTATTGCGGGTGTTTTTAACCCTTATTCGGCCACTAGCGGGGGTTAAAATCGTCCCGCTCGCGCCCGCAAATTGCGGAAAAAATTACGGTATAGCCGGCGCTAAAAATGGCGCCGCTATACCGCCAGCGCTTCAGTGTGAAAGTAACCTAATAGTTAAGTTGTCATTTCAGATTTTTGCTCTTAGGCCTCGTACACACGGCCGAGATTCTCGTTGAAAAAAACATGTCGTTTTTTTCGACGAGATTCTTGGACAAGAAACTTGTCCCGGCCGAGTGTACACACGCTCGTTTCAAAGAACCCGCGGTTCTTTGAATGGAGCGTACGCGGTGACGTCATCGACTACGTCGAGCATGCGCTCGTCACATTTGATGCCGTCGCCGCCATCTTGGTCTACCCTACCTATGCCTAGGAAGCTACCGCGCATGCGTCGAATTCATTTCGAACATGCGCGGGCTTCCAGGCGGACAGGTAAGTGTACACACACTCACTTTTCTCGTCGAGAAACATGCCGAGGAGAATCTCGACGAGAAAATAGAGAGCAGGTTCTCTATTTTCTCGTCGAGGTTTCTTGTCGGTTTTCTCGACGAGAAACACGCTAGCAGCGTACACACGACCGATTTACTCGGCAAGACCTCTCTGCCAGCAAGTTTCTTGCCGGTTCTTGCCGAGAAAATCGGTCGTGTGTACGAGGCCTTATTTTTAGATTTTCATTCATTTCGGATTTTCAAATTTTTGAATTTCCGGAAGAATTAGGTTTTCGTTAATTTGGATATTTCCGATTTAACGAATTTGCACACGTCTAATGAATTTCTTCAGTGAATTCAGCCGCTCACCTGCCACAGAGCTCTATTTTAAAGAGGAACTGTGGTCTGCTCACATCTATAATAAAAACATCTTTGCCATTCTGAAGCTTCCCTCCAACCACTTTGCATATTATTTTATATATACTGTGGTTCTGTACTTGCCAAATATGCTGCAGAAATCTCCCTCCACTGAGTCTGGCTGCAACCATTTTAACTGTGGGCAGCTGAAGCTGCTGCCTGTTCACTTCCTGGATTTACACAGACACAGAGGCACACCTCCAGATCTGCAGCTCTCATTGGCCCTCTTATGACTCACCCCCTCCCTTCCTAGCAAACTCTCACCAGAGAGCGAGCGCTGTGCATAATGTCATAAGCCTAGGCTAATTACCAGACAAGAAATAGGAAGTGGGCTGTATAAGGAATTTACTGGCAGAAAAAGAAAAATGTTTTACTATCCAAAGTTAAAGCAACAACAAGGGCAGAAGATTTAATAGATGGACAGATGAAAAAAAAATGACTGAAGTTCCACTTTAATTGCAGGAGCATTCAGCACACTTAAGCCCTGTACACACGATCGGTTTTACCAATGAAAACAGCCCGATGGACTTTTTTCATCGGACAAACCGATCGTGTATGGACCCCATCTGTCTTTTTTTCCATCGGTGTTTAAAAATAGAACATGTTTTAAAAAAAAAAAAACTGATAGAAAATTACTATCGTCTGTGGGGAACTCCATCGGATAAAAAACCCACGCATGCTCAGAATCAAGTCGACGCATGCTCAGAAGCATAGAACTTCATTTTTCTCGGCTCATCGGAGTGTTTTACGTCACCGCGTTTGGAACGGTCGGTTTTTTGACTGATGGTGTGTAGGCAAGACTGATGGAAGTCAGCGTCATCGGTTTTCCGATGGAAGAATCCATTGGTTTAAAAAACCATAGGAAATCCGATTGTGTGTACAGGGCTTTACACTGCCAGTTCCATTACAAAAGCCAACTACAAATACAAAATCCTGATCTCACACTAGATGGCGCCACATTCAAGGCTTCAAATGGATCCCTTTTAGGTTTTGCATCATCCGAAAAAAAAATAAGGTTAATCACATTGGCCCCCGACCAATTAATGATTAAGATGATACGAATTTGTCAATTGTCTCTCTTCTGGGTTTTGCGCAGTTTCTGGATCCTCTTACAGGGAGGAGCACAGAACTTGGCCAAATCTTTGGCCCGGTAGACACCAGAAGAAAAAGCTTTGGCGGGGCTCCAGAGCGTAATGAAAGGTCTCGGAGCGAACCTAATCCCTGACTGATGACATCATACGCACGTCTAACAGTGCCGGTACTGTAGGAGCGAAGACCCCAGTCATTTAAAATGTCATGTTCCAGAGAGAGAAAAAAACAAAAATCTCGGTACAATTTTTGGCCTGGGCTGAAGACTTATTAAAGAAGGTTCTATTTAGCGATGGAGAGAGGCCACCTTGTGGAACGCGTGCCCTAATCTGCCCTCTCCGCTTCCACCACCGCCGGGACGCCGACTCAAATATCAGCTTTTTCTCAAGGATTAGGAATTCGCCGCCGTGAAAGACCTCTATTAATAGAGATGCAGGATTTTTTTTTATTTTTTTTTAAGAAGCGGAAAAAAATAATTAAAGGACAACTCTAGAAAATGAAATGAATGAGCTGCTGAAATGATTATTATACAGGATTTATACAGCGCCAACAGTTTACGCAGCGCTTTACAATATAAAGGGGGACAGTACAAATACATAAAATATGACCAATAAAAAAAAAAAATCCTATATGACACCATTACAACCTATGTAAAAAAAAAAAAAAAAAAACACCCCCCAACAATGCATGGAAATCCCCGTCCAATGGATCGTTTTTGATTTGGGTGCAAATCGGTGTCGTCACCTAGAGGTAGACAGGAAGTGAGGCAAAATCTCCCCGACAGGGACGCCAACACAACTTCAGTAATGCGGGTGAGAGTGGGAACTTCTGCAAACAATTTGAGGAGTATAAAGAAATATGATACAAAGTAATTTCATTCTCAATTCTAACCTTCCCATTACAATTATACTAATTACACATCACAATAGAAGTAAAAAAAAAAAGAAAAAAAAAGGCATTGAATAAAAAAATAAAATTTGATCTAAAATGTACAAGTTTAGTTATAACTTTAATACATTTTTTTTGTTAGCCTTTTTTTTCCTTAGTTGTAACTATTCATAGAAGTGGAAAAATATTTTTATTTTTATTTTTTTATAAAAATGTGATGAATAAAAAAAAAAATGTAATTCAATATATATATATATATACAGAGGGTCCCCGGGTTACGAACCCGTTAGGGACTTTCCTCCTGTTTGTAATTCGGAAATGTTCGTAAGTCGGCCTCGTATGCGCAGAACGACAATTACAGACATTTCCGATGTTCCGTCGAATGCCGTTCTGCGCATGCGCGGGCAATTACGGACATTTCCGACATTTTCCGAGGCTCCGTCTGGCCGCGCATGCGCAGAACAGCAGATGGAACGCGCAGAACGGCAGAGGGTCCCCGCAGCGCCCGGTTCGTAAGTAGGAGGGGTTTGTAAGTCGGGCGTTCATAGGTCGGGGACCCCCTGTGTGTGTGTGTGTATGTATGTGTGTATATATATATATATATATATATAATTAGTACAAGTTTAGTTCTAACAGACTTTTCTTTCTTGGTTTTAACTATTCATAGAAGTGGAAAAATAAAAATATTTTTTATAAAAATGCGATGAATAAAAAAAAAATTAATTCGATATATATATATATAGTGTGTGTGTGTGTGTGTGTATATATGTGTGTATGTGTGTGTATATATATATATATATATATATATATTATAAAATGTACAAATTTAGTTCTAACAGACTTTTTTTTCTTTCTTAGTTTTAACTATTTTTAGAAGTGGAAAAAGAAAGAAATAACTTTTTTTTTTTTTTTTTTTAATAAAAATATTATGAAAAAAAAGTTTAGTTAACTTTTTTTTCAGAAAGGGAAAAAATTAGGGAAATGAGTGGTTGTCACCAGGACAGGAAGCCAAAGTTAGCAAACTAAATAAATTAACTATTTATAGAAGGGGAAAATGAATAAAAAATAAATAAAAAAATCTATATCAAATGTACAAGTTTAGTTATAACTTTAATAAACTTTTTTTATTAGACTTTTCTTTCTTAGTTTTAACTATAGAAGTGAAAAAAAAATAAACTTTTTTTTAAAATAAAAATATGATGAATAAAAAAAAAATTCAATATAAAATGTACAAGTTTAGTTATAACTTTAATAAACTATGTATGTATATGCATGTATGTATGTGTGTGTGTGTATGTATATATATATATATATATATATATATATATATATATATATATATATATATATAAAATGTACAAATTTAGTTCTAACAGACATTTTTCTTTCTTAGTTTTAACTATTTTTAGAAGTGGAAAAAGAAAGAAATAATTTTTTTTTTTTTTTTTTTATAAAGTTTAGTTATAACTTTAGTA
Source organism: Rana muscosa (assembly GCA_029206835.1). Taxonomy (NCBI): domain Eukaryota; kingdom Metazoa; phylum Chordata; class Amphibia; order Anura; family Ranidae; genus Rana; species Rana muscosa. Next base: position 32,037,023 of record CM055120.1, read on the forward strand.
AACTTTTTTTGTTAAACTTTTTTTCCTTTAGTTTTAATAAAAATGTGATGAGAAAAAATACATTTTATTTCGAGATATATATATATATAAAATGTACAAGTTCAGTTATAACTTTAATAAGCTTTTTTATTAGACTTTTTTTATCCTTGGTTTTAATGATTTATAGAAGTGGAAAAATATATATATTATTTTTTTTTATAAAAATGTGATGAATAAAAAAAAATACATTTATTCAATATATAAAATGTACAAGTTTAGTTATAACTTTTAATAAACTATTTTTTATAGACCTTTCTTTCTTAGTTTTAACTATTTATAGAAGTGGAAAAAGAAAGGAATAATTTTAACTTTTAAAAAAAATATGAATAATAAAAAAAAATGATATAAAATGTACAAGTTTAGTTATAACTTTTATTAACTTTTTTTTCCAGTTAGGGAAAAAATTAGGGTAATTAGTTGTCAACCAGGACAGGGAGCCAAAGTTGGCAAACTAAATAAATTAACTATTTATAGAAGGGGGGAAAAAAAAAAGAAGAAAAGCTTGTCCATAAAAATGCAATGAATTAAAAAAAAATGGTTATCAAGTGTACAAGTTTAGTTATAACTTTAATAAACTTTTTTTATTAGACTTTTCTTTCTTAGTTTTAACTATAGAAGTGGAAAAAAATAAACCTTTTTAAAAAAAATAAAAATATGATAAATAAATTATATATATATATATATATATATATATATAAATAAAATGTACAAGTTTAGTTATAACTTTAATAAACGTTTTTTTGTTAAACTTTTTTTCCTTAGTTTTAACTATTCATAGACGTGGAAAAAGATAATTTTTTTTTTTTTTTTTTTATAAAAATGTGATGAATAAAAATAAATTTAATCCGATTTTATATAAAATGTACAAGTTCAGTTATAACTTTAATAAGCTTTTTTTATAAGACTTTTTTATCCTTGATTTTAATGATTTAAAGAAGTGGAAAAAGAAAAAAATATATTTTTTTTATAAAAATGTGATGAATAAAAAAAAAATTAATTCGATATATAAAATGTACAAGTTTAGATCTAACTTTAATAAACAATTTTTTAATAGACTTTTCTTTCTTAGATTTAACTATCTATAGAAGTGGAAAAAGAAATAATTTTTTTTTAAATAAAAATATGAATGAAAAAAAAATTGATATAAAATGTACAAGTTTAGTTATAACTTTTATTAAATTTTTTTTCAGTTAGGGAAAAAATGAGGGAAATGAGTGGTTGTCACCAGGACAGAAAGCCAAAGTTGGGGGGAGGAGAAGAAAAGCTTGTCAATAAAAGTGCAATGAATAAAAAAAAAATGGATATCAAATGTACAAGTTTAGTTATAACTTTAATAAACTTTTTTTATTAGACTTTTATTTCTTAGTTTTAACTATAGAAGTGGAAAAAAATAAACTTTTTTTAAAATAAAATATGATGAATAAAAAAAAAAATTCAAGTTAAGTAAAAAAAAATCATAATAAAAATAATAAAAAAAAGTGAATATCAAATCTACAAGTTTAGTTATAAAATAATAAACTTTTTTTTATTGAATTTTTTTATTTTTTTTGCCCACCTTGACTTGCTGTCCTGACAACAACTCACTTCTCTCCACTTTAATTTATTTTTATTTTTTATAAATCCTTATCTTTTTATACAAGCGTCATGCAGACCACCCTAGGTAACGCCCACAAGTGATGCTGAGACTCCATAATGAAAAGAACTGGAATCTGTTGGATCCCGGATTTTGTTGTCACCACATTGGCTGAATTAGCCGCGGCCAAATATTAGCTGTCAGCGTCTGCCCAATGAGTCGCAGGCAGGGTGGGGATGGCTGCTGCTCATTGGCCCGGGACTGACAGTTGAGTTCTAGGTTCTAGGTTTAGCTGGAAACCTGGAGCCCGAACCCACGCTCATTCACGATCTTTGGTGTTTATACACGCTTTGACTTTTTTTTACCATCCAATATATCGTCAAGTTGATTAAAATGTTTAAAACTGCAAAAATAAATAATCAAATAGCCATATTCTTACGGATTTGAATCGATCGGCCAGGGTGGAAAACTATTGATCGATCGGCAGCACTGAGATACTTTTGTTTATGGATACTATTGTATTTCAATCAATCAGAATATATGATTATAGTATATGGTGGGAAGAGTTGCGATGGATGTCTAGACATGTGCACTGCGGAAAAATTTGTTAGTTTTCAATTTTTTATTTTTGGTTTTTCGGGTCATTCGAAAACCTGAAAATAAGAAACATTCGAAAGAATAACTAATAATAACTATTAAATTCTAGGCATTGGAATTTCCTTTCAAATTTGCCTGTTGGTGAAATAAGAATTATCCGAAATAAAAAATGCCATATCAAAACGAATGGAACGGAACGAATTTATAATAAATAATAATAATTAATTAAAAAAAGTTTTTATTCTTATTATTGTTATTTATTATTATTCGTTACGTTCCATTTGTTTAGATGCGGCATTCGTTATTTCGGATAATTCGTAACTTCGGATAGATTCGTATTCGTTACGTTCACTAACGGGAAAATTTGAAAGGAAATTCCAATACCTATAATTTAATAATTAGTAATAGTTAAGTTATTTTTAGTTAGTTATTTCAGATTTTCAAATTTTCGAATTTACGAATTTTCAAATTTGTCGAAATTCGTTAAACTAATTTGTAACGAAACTAATTGCAGATGTCTAGCGATGGATGATGTAGAATTGTAAATTGTAATGGCTTTTTTTTTAACCATCGATCTAAATACACTTCCCTGTGTGTGGCATATCGATCGATGGGTTGTTGACTAGACGTGCACTGCCAAAAAATTTGTTTGTTTTCGTTACATTCGTTTTTTTGCATTTTTAGTAAATTCGGTAAATTCTGAATTTCTAAAATTTGGAATTAGGAATTTCGAAAATTCGGATTTCGGAAATTCGGAAATTCAAAAATCCAAATTACTCTTTCGTCCATGGACCGACACAGCTTCTCTATTGACAAAGTGGGTATTATCCGTTAATTAGGAGTGACTAGGCAGAAAAACTTGTAAAAAGTGTTGCATCACACCTTCTACAGTACCGCCCAGGGGGCGGACCCTCTGGGTATACCCTCTCAGTCTGCATCTTCGCAGATCAGTTTTTTTCTGTCTAGCAAGGAGTAGGACATGGCTCCCTTCGGGCCCATTGGTCCGGGGAAAAAAGATATATATATATATATATATTTTTTTTTTGCTACATTTGTTGTTTCCTGCGATCTTCGATCAACTGCCGACTGGGTGACAGGCTGGATCCTCGATCCTTGTAGTCTCCCCAGTTTCGGCCATCGAGCGTGTGCCGACCCTAGCTACGCGCTGGGTTTTCCACGACATGCCCGTCGCTCCACGGGTGGCCGGTGAGCTTACGCTCCAGGGCCTGCATCGGACCGCTCAGCTTTGGCTGACCTTACGGCCGAGTCGCAGCAGCCTGGCCGGTGAGCTTACGCTCCAAGGCTTGCATCGGACCGCTCAGCTTCGGCTGACCTTACGGCTGAGTCGCAGCAGCCTGTCCGGTGAGCGTCATGCTCCAGGGCATACATATGATCGTCCCTTCTGGGTCCAATCACAGCATGCCTGGCCAACAGTCACCTTCCGTGCGCGGACGATGATCTGTTTGGAATGTCTTCCAGCAGAATACATGCAGGATAGGTAAGTAAAACTCCCCTGCCTCGGCTGGGTGATTTAGCTGGACATTCCTGGAGAGATCAAGTAAGTGGTTGTGGCCCCTTTCTTCCCTCTCTCCCTGCCTTTCCCTCCTCCCTGGGCTTCTAGCTAAAGGTTGCTGGGTGCTGGGGGTCACCTAGGGGGTCCCACTGGAGCGGGGCTGGCTGTAACTAACATTTAAAAGAAATGTCATTTTTTCTTACCTGTGTTTGTGTCCTTCCTCCTCCATGCTGTCAGCGGCCATTTTGAGGTGGTCCATGCCAAGTTTGGCCTCTTGTGACTGCCCGGCGGCCATCTTCCTGTGGTTCGGTCACACCCACTGGCCCCTATCAGCTGATCGGCGGCCATGTTTGTCCACCCTGTATGCAGATATTGCCGTTCGGCGGCCATCTTTTTGTGGGCTATGGCTGCTTGACCTCTATCTTCTGTCGGCGGCCATTTTCTTAGAGCCCACATTATCTTCCATACAGATGTTTTTGGCAACCATTTTTCGAGAGCCTCCGGCCTCTAGGGTGCATTACACTGGCGCGAAAATTCACACAGGAAGTGCTGATAAAAGAAGCAGACTGACACAGCAGCAGAGGAACAGCATCACAGGCGCAGCATAGCAGTACCTATCCAGGGTGGTGAGTCCTCTGGGTGACCCGGCCTCTCTGCAGCACAGGAGGGTGGCCTATTGATATCTTGCCTGGAGCCCTGTGAGTGTCAGCGTGTGGTCAGCATGGCATCTGAGCCAGATGTCTTCTCCCCTGAAACACCAGATTTAGCAGCTGGTGCCCCTGAGGTGTCTATGAACGCTATGACTGCAATCCTAGAGGCGTTTGCTGCCAGGGTGGAAGCAGCACACGGGAATACAGGGGGTAGTAAACGCCCCATCCCCTGCAAGCTTCTGGGGATAATTCTGCAGGTCCAGCTACGGCTCGGGGCCCAGATTCTGATGCATCAGAGACTGCAGACCGTGACCGGACAGTGAGAATGACTCAAAGTCCAGGTCAGTACGCGAGACGGCTTTGGTATCTGACCTTATTACTGCAGTGCGGGATATGCTAAAATTGGAAAATACTGCAGAAGCAGCAGAGACTCCGGTCCACTTGGGTTTCATAGACCTGCCCGCACTGCTAAGGTGTTCCCTTGTGTGTCTTTTGATAAACTCTTATACAAGGAATGGGAGAACCCACTGAGGGTCTTTACAGCCCCAAAGAGGTTTGCGGTACGGTACCCCTTTTGAGGAGAGTTTTCTGAAGAAATGGACCTCTCCCCCCTATAGTGGACCCTCCGGTGTCCAGACTTAATAGAGCCACCACAATTCCTGTAGAAGGGGCTCCTGTTTTCAAGGACCCTGTGGATAAGAAGGCTGAAGCACTCGCTTGCTACCTATACTCAGTGGTAGGCTCGGCAGTACGCCCAGCATTGGCGGGGGCCCTAGTGTCTCACACACTTACTGAATGGGCAAGATTGCTACTCCAGGGGTTAAGGAGCGAGATGCTCCTCCTGATGAGATAACATTGGCCGACCTGTTGGTCCAGGGCCTTAGGTTTGTCTGCGAGTCAGACATGAATACTATTCCCCTGCTGTCTAAAACTTCGGTTTATGCAGTAGCAATACGCCGCCTGATCTGGCTAAAAGGCTGGTCTGCGGACCAGACTTCCAAGAAAGCCCTGTTGGATCTGCCTTTTAAGGGCGACAGGCCTTTTTTGGGGCTTCTCTGGATGACATCATCAAGGATGCCACAGGAAGTAAAAGCACTTTGCTTCCCCAAATTAGCAAGGGTAAGGGGCCACGCCAAGGGCAAGGGCCCTCCTTTACTGCACACAAGTGGTTTTTTCGTCCCCCTAGGGCGTCAGGGAAAAGACCCCAGGCCGATAAAGCGCCTGCCCAAGGACAAAAGCGTCCCTGGTCCCGCATACCCAATAAGCCTGCGGACAAATTTGCGTCCGCATGAAGGTCCACCCCCACCCAGCTCTCGGGTGGGGAGACGTCTTCGCAAATTCGCGACTCAGTGGACAGCACTAATCTCCGACAGGTGGGTTTGCGAAGTAATCTCCTCAGGCTACAAGATAGAGTTTCTCTCTTGTCCACCGGACAGATTCAACACCTCCAATCTCCAGCTACTACCGACCCGTCGGGAGGCCCTGTATGGGGCGGTCCAGGGTCTACTGGAACGCGGGGTAGTTATTCCAGTTCCAGAACTGGAACGGGGTTTTTACTCAAATCTGTTCATTGTGCCGAAGAAGGAGGGGGTTCGTCCAAGCTTGGATCTCAGAGCCCTCAATTGCTTTGTGAAGGTACAAAGTTTTCGGATGGAGTCGGTTCGATCTGTAGTCACGGCTCTCCATCCGGGGGACTTTCTGGCCTCCTTGGACATCAAGGACGCATACCTGCATGTCCCCATATACTCCAGACACCAGAGGTTTCTGCGATTTGCTATCGGGAAGGACCACTACCAGTTTGTGGCCCTCCCGTTGGGCCTTGCCTCAGCACCCAGGACGTTCACCAAGGTGCTCGCTCCGATTCTGGCACTTCTAAGACAGCGGGGTATCGCTATCACAGGCTACTTATACGACCTTCTGCTGAAGGCCCCTTCAAGCTCAGAATTAGAGGTAAGCGTGTCCATTACCTGTCAGACTCTTCGAGACTGTGGTTGGATACTAAACACGCAAAAGTCAGTATTGGTGCCCACTCAACGCCTAGGGTACCTGGGGTTGATTCTGGATTCTTCAGAGGCAAAGGTATTCCTCCCTGTGGAGAAGTTGCAGACCCTCCGGGCTGCAGTACGGCAGCTGACTTCCAGGAATTGGTCGTCACTCCGTTTTTTTCATGTGAGTGTTGGGCCTCAGGGTAGCCTCCTTCGAGGAGGCTCCATATGCTCAATACCACACTCGAGTGTTACAGAAGGAAGTTCTGTCCAGATGGAACAGATGTCCATCATCTCTGGATTATCAAATCCGAGTGAGCCACATAGTCAGGAGATCCCTGGTATGGTGGCTGACAGCACCGGCTCTAACGGTCGGGAAGTCATTTCTTCCGGTTTACTGGATAGTGATCACGACGGACGCCAGCCTTACAGGTTGGGGGGGAGTCTGGGGTGTTCAGTCGGCGCAAGGTCGCTGGACCCCAGAGGAAGCCCTCCTGCCGATCAATGTCCTGGTAATCCGGGCGATCAGGCTGTGCCTCTTCAAATGGTCTCAGAGGCTGCAAGGGCGTCCAGTCAGGATCCAGTCAGACAACGCCACAGCAGTGGCATATGTCAATCATCAAGGAGGAACAAGAAGCTCAGCTGCAACATCGGAGATCGCTCGCATCCTGAAGTGGGCAGAGAGGAGCGTACCGGCACTGTCGGCCGTGTACATTCCGGGTGTGGAAAACTGGCAGGCGGACTACCTGAGCCGCCAGATGCTGGACCAGGGAGAAGGGTCCTTACACCCGGAGGTGTTCCAACTCCTCTGCCAAAGATGGGGCACACCAGACGTAGATCTTCTGGCTTCCCGACTCAATCGGAAGGTATTGAGATTTGGGGCCCGGTCAAGAGACCCATGGGCAGACGCAACGGACGCGTTGGTAGCATCGTGGGGTCAGTATCGGCTAATCTATGCCTTCCCTCCCTTAAGGCTTCTTCCTCTTCTGCTCCGCAGAGTGGAGGCAGAGGGAATTCCAATGATCCTAATCGCTCCAGATTGGCCTCAGCGTCCTTGGTATGCCGATCTAGTACGTCTGGTAGCAGACGTCCCCTGGCGCCTACCACTACGGAAGGACCTGCTATCGCAAGGTCCCATATTCCATCCTGCTTTAGTCATTGGCTTTAACGGCATGGCTGTTGAGAACCAGGTACTGAGAGACCGGGGCCTGTCAGACTCAGTAATCTCTACTATGAGAAGTGCTCGAAAACCGTCCTCTAGGAAGGTCTATCACCGCACTTGGAGGGCCTACATCTCCATGTGTGAGGAAATGAAATGGCATCCGCGTACCTATTTGGTTTCCAGAATCCTGCTGTTTTTACAGCATGGGGTGGACCAAGGGCTTGCCCTAAGTACGATTTAAGGGACAGATATCTGCCCTGGCTGTCTTTTTTCAGCGACCCCTGGCGACTCACTCTCTCGTGAGTACATTTGTGCAGGGGGTCCGACATGTGGCCCCTCCGGTCCGTCCCCCGTTACCTCCGTGGGACTTGAACCTGGTCCTCTCGGTGCTTCAGAAGGCACCGTTTGAGAATATTAGAGATATTCCCCTGTTGACACTTTCTCAGAAAGTGGTCTTTTTGGTGGCTGTTACGTCAGTTAGACGAGTCTCTGAGCTGGCAGCCTTGTCCTGCAAGGCTCCCTATTTGATTTTCCACAAGGATAAGGTGGTGCTGCGGCCGCAGCCTTCCTTTCTTCTGAAAGTCGTTTCGGCTTTTCATCTCAACGAAGACATTGTACTTCCATCCTTGTGTCCTCAGTCGTCGAATCCTAAGGAGTCGGCGTTGCATTCCTTGGACGTTGTCCGAGCTTTGAGAGTATACCTATCTGCTACTTCCCTGTTACGGAAGTCAGACTCACTGTTTGTTTCGGTGGCTGGTCCCAAGAAGGGCCAAGCAGTCTCATCGGCCACCATCTCTAGGTGGATCCGACAGATAGTAATCCAGGCTTACGCCTTAAAGGGTCAGGCGCCCCCCTTTTCTGTCACGGCGCATTCAACCAGGGCAATAGGTGCCTCTTGGGCTTTCCGACATCAAGCGTCTGTTTCCCAATTATGTAAAGCGGCGACTTGGTCGTCCACACACACTTTCACAAAATTCTACAAAATTGATGTAGGTGCATCTTCGGATGCCTCTTTTGGCCGCAAGGTTTTGCAAGCGGCTGTTTAGAGTTGCAACTCCTCCGTTGGAGGAGTGCTGTTTTGTGTTTGGGGTGAAGTTTATTTTTATGCTGTTACCACCCCTCGTTTTTTCTCTGACACTGCTTTGGGACGTCCCACTTTGTCAATAGAGAAGCTGTGTCGGTCCATGGACGAAAGAGTAAATAGGATTTTTTACTCACCGTAAAATCCTTTTCTCTGAGTCCATGGACCGACACAGCACCCACCCCTCCTTTTAAGTTTGTACTGCTTTTTGACGAACTGATCTGCGATGTGCAGACTGAGAGGGTATACCCAGAGGGTCCGCCCCCTGGGCGGTACTGTAGAAGGTGTGATGCAACACTTTTTACAAGTTTTTCTGCCTAGTCACTCCTAATTAACGGATAATACCCACTTTGTCAATAGAGAAGCTGTGTCGGTCCATGGACTCAGAGAAAAGGATTTTACGGTGAGTAAAAAATCCTATTTTTTCAGATTTTCGAATTCTGAATTTTTTAATTCCGAATTTCAAATTTTCGAATTTCTAAAATTCAACAATTTTTAATTTCAAATTCCAAATTTTCGAATTTTGGAAATTCGGAAATTTGAAAATTCAGAATTCGAAAATCTGAAAGATTTAGATTTTAGAATTTCCAAATTTTCGGAAATTCGGAAATTCCAAAAATTCGGATTTCGGAATTCCAAATCTTAGAAATTCAGAATTTACCGAAATTACTAAAAATGCAAAAAAAACGAATGTAACGAAAACTAACACATTTTTTGGCAGTGCACATGTCTAGTCAACAACCCATCGATCGATATGCCACACACAGGGAAGTGTATTTATATTGATGGTTAAAAAAAAAGCCATTACAATTTACAATTCTACATCATCCATTTAACCATAGATCTAAATACACTTTAGAAATTCAGAAATTCTAAAATTAGGAATTTCGAAAATTCGGATTTCTGAATTTCGGAAATTCAAAAATCCAAATTTTTCCGATTTTCGAATTCTGAATTTTCAAATTCCAAATTTTCTAATTTCCAAATTGTCGAATTTTGGAATTTTGAAATTCCCAAATTTCTGAAATTTTCTCATTTCTAATTTTCAAATTGTCGAATTTCTGACATTCCAAATTTGGAATTTCGGAATATTAAAATTTCGGAAATTTCGGAAATCCGAAAATTCGGAAATAAAACTAATTTGGAACTAACTGAATTGCACGTGTCTATTGTTGACTATAGATCACAAGAGATATGTATGGCCACCATAAGGCTACCTTATTGCATACATGTTAGCGTGCAAAATAACACGCTTCATGCCAATACAGAGAAGTAATGGGGTCCTCGCTATTACTAGCAAACTGATACAAGAAATTGCTCCGCCCCCTTTTCCCCCGCCATTATTATTATTATACAGGATTTATAAAGCGCCAACAGTTTAGGCAGCAATTTACAATATAAAAGGGAGACAATACAATAAAATACAAGAGGATTAAGAGGGCCCTGCTCAGAAGAGCTTACAATCTAATAGCCACGTCAGATTTGGCGGTTTTTGAACCCTCTACTGCCATGAAACGCATTTCTGCCGATCTCCTCCCCGAAGGCTCCTCGTTCTCATCACACGTCTTGTTTTATCTCGTCGCCCCAAAGTTCTGAGATTTTGCCCCGGCCAGTGTTACTTTCCTCGACTAAAATATTTTAGTCTACTAAATTTAATACTATTTTAGTCAACTAAAATATGACTAAAACTAAAATGGCATTTTAGTCAAAAGACTATGACTAGAACTAAATTGAATTTATAAAGGCTAAATCTGTGTCTGTAGCGCGTGTTCCAACCAGAAATAACATCTTATTCGATTTTTACACCAGGAGTATACAATGTTCGGCAGGTCTAAAGAAATAATGCATTAAACTAGATTTTCGTTGACTAAAATATGACTAAAACTAAAATGGCATTTTAGTCAATAGACTATGACTAGAACTAAATTGAATTTATAAAGGCTAAATCTGTGTCTGTAGCGCGTGTTCCAACCAGAAATAACATCTTGTTCGATTTTTACACCAGGAGTATACAATGTTCGGCAGGTCTAAAGAAATAATGCATTAAACTAGATTTTCGTTGACTAAAATATGACTAAAACTAAAATGGCATTTTGGTCAAAAGACTATAACTAAAACGACATTTGTGAGGTCAGGCACTGATGTTGGACGAGAAGGCCTGGCTCGCATTCTCCCCTCTAATTCATCCCAAAGGTGTTCTGTCGGGTTGAGGTCAGGACATCTTGGATTTACTCGGGTTATCTTTGTGTCATATTAAACCCTTTCCCGCCGAGCGGACGCAGATATGCGGACTCGGCTTTCGGGGGTTATACCGGGATGATATGCAGCTGCAGGCATCATCCCGGTATAATTTGTTAGAGCCGGCGATTGGCTTTCCAGGAATAACAACCGATGCGGTTAAAAGCCGCTCGGTTGTTATACCGGAGGAGCGGGAGGGGACATCTCCGGCCGCCTCCGCCGCTCTTACCGGGCCTCCCATCCCACCGGGAGACCCAATTCATGATGCGCCACCTCCGGCGCCTAGAGAGAGACCGAAACGAAGCCGCGAACGGCTTTGAATCAGTCTCTTCACTGTAACCACGGAAGCAACGTCATGACGTCACGTCCGGGTTACTCGGCTGCCAATGCCGCCGGATTAAAAAAAAACACAGTATTCAGAATCGCCGTTTTCGGCGATCTGAATACTTTAAAGTGCAAAGGAGGGATTGGGGGTCTTTTAGACCTCCGATCCCTCCATAAAGAGTACCTGTCACCACCTATTACTGTCACAAGGGATGTTTACATTCCTTGTGACAGCAATAAAAGTGATCAAAAAAAATTTTTTTTTTTCAAAAACACTATTTTTTTATTATAAAATAAATAAGAAAAAAATATATAATATTACCAAAAGTATTGAGACGCCTGCTTTTACACGCACATGAACTTTAATGGCATCCCAGTCTTAAGCCTCGTACACACGGGCGGAAATCTCATCGGTTTTTCCAATGAGATTCCCGGCAAGCTTTCCTTGCTCGCCGAGTGTACACACGGCCATTCAAAAGAACCGCCGTTCTTTTGAATGGCAAGAACGCGGTGATGTCATCGACTACGACGAGCCGGCGCTCGTCACATTCGATGCCGTCGCCGCCATCTTGCTACACCCCACACTGCCCTTGTAATCTACCGCGCATGCATCGAAATCTCATCGAGCATGCGCGGGTTTACCTGGAGACAGGTAAGCATACACACGCACGGCTTTCTCGTCGGGAAAAAGGCAGACGAGAATCCCGACGAGAAAATGGAGAGCAAGTTCTCTATTTTTCTCGTCGAGATTCCAGGCAGTTTTCCCGACGAGAAACCATACACACGACCGGTTTTCTCGGCAAAAAGCTCTCCCAGCAGTTTTCTTGCTGAGAAAAACGGTCGTGTGTACGAGGCTTTAGTCCGTAGGGTTCAATATTGAGTTGGCCCCCCCTTGTCAGCTATAACAGCTTCATCTCTTCTGCGAAGGCCGTCCACGGGGTTTAGGAGTGTCTATGGGAATGTTTGACCCTTGTTCCAGAAGCACATTTGTGAGGTCAGGCACTGATGTTGGACAAGGAGGCCTTTTTTTTTTGTTAAAATGAAAAACGTCTGTAAACTAAACGCTGGTTGCCGCGTTTGGCGCTTCAACTGCCTCTAAACTCCGCTTCTGAACGCATTTTTTTGGGTTCAAGAAAAAGCCTCTAAACTCAACTGCCTAGAAACTACTATAAAGCAACCAGTGTACTGGTAAGGCTTCATGTACACGGGACGTTTTCTTTCTCGTACATCACGGGACACAGAGCGACATAGTCATTACTAATGGGTTATATAGATACCGTCAGGTGCTGGCACTGGCAACTTCCAAAACCGGAAGTACCCTCCCCTATATAAGCCCCTCCCATCCGGGAGCACCTCAGTTTTTTGCCAGTGTCTAAGGTGTTGGCCAAGAAGAAACATGTGTTTTTCACTGAGCTTGCGTACAGGTTCTTTTGGGCCTCAGTAAGCTATTCCGGATCCGACCAAAAAAGCTTCATAGCTAAACGGTCGGTACCCGGGCCTTGCAGAGAAGAGCAAGGTTTTGCCTGTAATGCTTCTCTTAGGAGAGCTGGACCCTGGGATCCAGAGCTCTGGTCATACCCACGACCAAGATGTTTTCTGTGCAGGGTGCTATACAGGTCCAGGGGAGTGGAATCCTTGGGAACCCGGTCCCTGAAGGTTTGATTACAATGCCTGCCGTGATAGGTGAAGTTTGGGCTTTTGTGGACCAAACAAAGTCCTGCGGCGGGGAACAGGTAAGTGGGGGCCCCCAGGAACTTGGTTCTATTGGGGGACCCCCAAGCCTAATTTGTCTTTCTGTCTGTTACCTAATGGTATTCCCGCAAAATTCTGTGCATGCCTGTAACTACTAAAAAAATGTGTAATAATTTTTAATGGTGGTCAAGAAAAAAAAAAAAAAAAAAAAATTTTTATATATATATTTAATATATTAGACTGCGGTACCTGTGTTTGTCCACTAGAGGCCGCTGTGGAATGTTTTTCTTGTCATGTGGACTAGTTTCTTCTCAGAGAGCAAAGTCCAGGCAGCTGGTGAGTTCTCCTATAGGAAACTGTTTCCCCTGCCATGTTGCAGTGTTCGTCCATCCCCCGGCCTGCGGCAAAGAGGGGCCCTGGCTCCTGTCCCTGGTTTCCATGTTTGAAATTAGCGCCGAGGGCGCACGTGGCCGCGCGCGTGCGCGTGCACGCGCCTCTATATATAGAGGTGGCCGGAAAAGGGGGCGGAGCCTGGGGGATGACGCTCTGTGCGCGCCGCAGCGCTTCTGCGCATGTGCGGGCGTCCCAGCAGGTTTTAAAAAAGCCACATTATTGTAGTAAGCTGGCTATGAAGTACAGAGACAGAGCTGGCAACATTTAAAGGCATACAGCAAGCGGTTGATACAGGCATCCCCTAGAAAGGCACATTAGTAGACACCAACTGTGATATAGCAGCAATTGTGCTAGACTATTCTCAGTAAAAGTGGTGTATTACGGCTGGAATACCTCAGCTTTAGGCTTAGGAATATGCCGTCCAGAAGCTCCGGAACTGAATCTTCCAGGAAGCGAAGGGGGTCTCATCGGGCTCGGAGGATCTTGGGCATACTTCTGCTGCACCAGTCTCCCCTGAAGTTCAGAGGTAAGTGACCGTAGAGACCCCGCAGGGGTACTTGGTACTGTGGCTGTCCTCAGTTTAGCTGCTCCTGTGTATGTAACAGAGGAGGTTTTTTCCTCAGCTCTGGGAGGATTAGAGAGGCTGCCTCCCTGTCAGGGAAAGCACGCCCGATCTCCGTCTCCTCCTTCAGAGTGCCTGTTAGCAGAGCAACAGTCCCATACAGGGATCGACCTGCCTGAAGGGGATCAGGATGAGGTTGATTCTGTTATAGAGGAATCAACAGTGGGGGAACCTTTTCTCAGCATCTCAAGCTGAAAGATTATGGGTTCAGTCTCTGACTAACATGGTCCGATCAGCATTTAAAAATGCACCTTGCGGAACCATCAACCACTACTGTATCCTCGTTGGGGTCGCTAGAAGCCCCCAGACTGTTTGTTCTTTTCCACTTCACCCTTTACTGAAAGGGCTCATTTACCAGGATTGGGAACGTCCTGAGAAAATATTTATTCCCCCAAGAGATTTCCGGTGGTCTATCCCATGGAGGATAAGTTCATCAAAAAAAAAAAAATGGAAGGTCCCTACAGTGGACGCAGCCATCTCTTGTATGTATAAATCACTGACATGTCCAGTGGATAATGTCCAAATGTTCAAGAACCCAATAGATAAAAGATTGGAGTCCTTATGAAAATCTGCTTGGTGATACAACCAGCAGTAGCAGCTATTGGGGTCTGCTAAGCAGTGAAGGATCAGTTGAAACAGGTCTTGAGGGACTTGACAGATCAGCAGGCTTTGCCCTAGCTGATCTACCTAGAGCCTTAGGCTTTGCGGTTGACGCCATAGAGGATTCAGTCCATCAGGCCTCCCGCCTTACGCTGTCTATAGTACATATGCGTAGGCTCCTATGGCTCAAAAACTGGTCTGCTGAAGCTCCCTGTAAAGAATGGCTGGTTAGCGTCCCGTTTCATGGTGAACGCTTATTCAGGGAAAACCTGGACAAATATATCCAGAAAATTTCCAGCGGTAAAAATACGCTCTTGCCGGTTAAAAACAGAGTTAGAGGTCCCTCTTTGAGAGGCCTGCTTCTCCAGTCCCTGGGGCATCGGCTGTGTAACAGTTCCGACGGCCTCCTCGGTCAAATCCCGGGGGTAAAAAACAGGGACAGTAGCAGGGTAATGAGAAACCCTGGGTCAGTTGAGGTACAAAACCTCCCCCAAAGTTAAATTCATTGAAGCCCCCACTCAGTCGGGTGGGGGGGAGGACTCCAGTTGTTCGCAAGAGACCTGGCGGGACACGATCAAGACAGATAGGTGCTCTCCGCAGTAGGTTTGGGATACAGTTTGGAGTTAAAAGACTCTCCTCCTTCCCATTTTATAAGGTCAAACGTGCCAAGGGATCCCTGGAAGAGAGGATCCCTCCTGTTGGCACTAGAACAACTATTGCTCCAAGGAGTAATTATGGAGGTTCCCCTGGAAGAATGAGGGTTCGGGTTTTACTCAAACCTCTTTACAGTCCCGAAGCAAACGCGGACGGGAGGCCCATATTAATTCTAAAAGGGCTATACAAATTCCTGTATATCAGGACTTTCCGATGGAGTCGATCCGATCGGTGGCCACTGCCCTACAAGGGGAGGATTGGTTAGCCGCGATCGACATCAAAGATGCTTATTTGCACATTCCCATCTTTCCAGTCCACCAAAAATTTCTACGCTTTGCAGTAGAAGGGCGCCATTTTCAGTTCAGAGCCTTACCCTTCGGTTTGGCCACAGCACCACGAGTGTTTACAAAAATTCTGGCCCTTTATTGGCCAATCTAAGAACACAAGGTGTAATGATAATGGCATATCTGGATGACTTATTGCTGATAGACCACTCAGTGAAAAAACTAGACGTGGTCGTTCACAAGACAATCAAGTATCTGGAATCTCACGGTTGGATTATCAACCGAGACAAGTCAGCCCTAAAAACCAGTCAAAAGTCTGGAATACTTGGGGCTAAGGTTGGATTCAGGCCAGAGAAAAATATTCTTGCCTCGAGGAAAGGTGTTGTCTTTGAAAGATTTGATCCACTTAGTGGGTACAAAAAAGACAGCCGTCCATACGCCTGTATATGAGGCTGCTGGGAAAAATGGTGGCATCATTCGAAGCAGTACCCTATGGTCAATTCCATTCAAGGAATTTGCAAGGGGCCATACTGTCAGCCTGGAACAAAAAAGTTCAGGCCCTAGACTTACAATGTCCTTGTCCCCTTCCGTTCGCAAGAGCCTCCGTTGGTGGTTGGTTCCCCAGAATCTGGAAAAAAGGAAATCCTTCAGTCCGATTTCTTGGAAGGTGGTCACTACAGATGCCAGCCTTATAGGCTGGGGAGCAGTACTGGAGCAATGGTCTCTCCAGGGCAGATGGTCGGATGCAGAAAAGGCCCTGCCCATCAATCTCTTAGAGATACGAGCAGCCCGGTATGCCCTAGTAGCATGGACATCCAAACTCCAAGGGTCCCCTGTCAGAATTCAATCAGACAATGCCACAGCAGTGGCATATATCAATCATCAGGGGGGCACCAGGAGTCGTGCAGCCCAGAGGGAAGTAAATTACATCCTGAAATGGGCAGAAAAATATGTCCCAGCCATATCTGCGGTATTCATTCCAGGAGTGGAGAATTGGAAGGCGGACTTTCTAAGTCGCCAGCAATTAGGCCCAGAGGAAGGGTCCCTTCACCCCGAGGTTTTCTGGACAATATGTCAGCGGTGGGGAACATCGGATGTAGATCTTCTAGCATCCAGATTCAACGCAAAGGGGGACAGGTTTGTCTCTCGGACAAGGGATCCCCTAGCTTGCGGCTCGGATGCCCTAGTGTTCCCTTGGGATCAGTTCAAGCTGATATATGCATTCACACCGCCACAATGGTTACCTCGATTACTCTGCAGAATCAGGGTAGAAAAGAAACAGTGATTCCGGTGGCTCCAGCGTGGCCCCGAAGAGCGTGGTACGCGGAGATTGTAAAATTTCAGTGGGGAGTCCTTGGACTCTCCCACGTCGTCCGGACCTGCTTCCTTACCAGCCCTAGGTTTGACGGCCTGGCTGTTGAAGCCCACATTCTAAAAAAGAGAGGGCTCTCTAATGCTGTGGTATCTACCATGATCAATGCCAGGAAGCCGGTATCCAGGCAGATCTAATATAGAATCTGGAAGGCGTACATCGCGTGGTGTGAGGCCAGGAAATGGCATCCACATAAGTACGTAATAGGTAGGATTCTGGACTTCCTACAGTGGGCTGTAGATAGGAAGCTTGCCTTGAGTACTATCAAGGGTCAGATTTCGGCCTTGTCAATATTTTTTCAAAGGCCCTTGGCTTCGCATTCACTAGTCAAAGCCTTTATACAAGGAGTGATGCGTATTAGTCCTCCGGTTAATATTCCCATATGTCCATGGGATCTAAACTTGGTTCTGTCGGTTCTACAGAAACAACCAGTTGAACCATTACAGTATATTTCCTTGGTGCTTCTCACCAGGAAATTGATTTTTCTAGTAGCCATTTGTTCGGCTAAAAGAGTATCGGAATTAGCAGCTATGTCCTGTAAGGAGCCATATCTGGTTATCCATAATGACAGAGTAGTGTTACGTCCTCATCCAGCCTTTCTTCCTAAGGTGGTATCGAGGTTTCATTTGAACCAAGACGTGGTTCTTCCTTCTTTTTTCCCCAAACCTACTTCGGTAGAGGAAAAGTTATTACATTCTTTGGATGTAGTAAGAGCAGTTAAAGCTTATCTAAAGGCCACTGCTCAGATTCGCAGAACGGATACTTTGTTTATTCTGCCGGAAGGCCCCAGAAAGGGTCAGGCAGCGTCAAAATCTACTTTAGCCAAGTGGATTCGACAGGTCATTATGCAAGCCTATGGCTTGAGAAGGAGACCGCTTCCGTTCAAAGTTAGAGCGCACTCCACGAGAGCAGTTGGAACTTCATGGGCAGTGCATCACCAGGCCTCCCTGGCTCAAATCTGTAAGGCCGCAACATGGTCTTCAGTTCACACGTTTACTAGGTTCTACCAGGTGGACGTTAGAAGTCAGGAGGATGTCGCCTTTGGGCGCAGTGTGTTGCAGGCCGCAAAAGATCCTCATGTCTGATAGCGCTCAGCTTATATATGGTGTATCCCCCCCCTCATTTGGCATTGCTTTAGGACATCCCATTAGTAATGACTATGTCGCTCTGTGTCCCGTGATGTACGAGAAAGAAAATAGGATTTTTATAACAGCTTACCTGTAAAATCCTTTTCTTGGAGTACATCACGGGACACAGAGCTCCCGCCCCTCTTTAGGGACACTTATTGCTTTGCTACAAAACTGAGGTGCTCCCGGATGGGAGGGGCTTATATAGGGGAGGGTACTTCCGGTTTTGGAAGTTGCCAGTGCCAGCACCTGACGGTATCTATATAACCCATTAGTAATGACTATGTCGCTCTGTGTCCCGTGATGTACTCCAAGAAAAGGATTTTACAGGTAAGCTGTTATAAAAATCCTATTTTTACAACCTCTCCTGAACGATTTAACTTGGCAGATGGTAACCCATGTTTAAAACGTCCGTTTTGCCGCGTTTACATGCCGCGTTTAGCCGCATTTGCATTTAGAAGCGCAAAACAAAAATATATATTTTTTTTTTAAATGCCCAAAAACGAAAAACGCCTAGAAATGAAACGCTGCTAAACGCGATTTAGAAGCGTTTGGCGCTTGAACTAATTTTTTTGCTTTCCAAAAAACATCTCTAAACTCAACTAGCAACCGCGAAAGGGTTAAAACCGCCCGCGATGCGCTGCAGAAGCAGCACATTGCCGGCGGTATAGCAGCGCTGCCCCATTGATTTCAATGGGCAGAAGCAGCGGTAAACACACCGCTGCTTCACCGCTCCAAAGATGCGGCTAGCAGGACTTTTTTTACCGTCCTGCTAGCGCAATGCTCCAGTGTGAAAGCCCTCGGGCTTTCACACTGGAGCAGCTGTTTGAGGGTGGATTGCGGCATTTTACCGCCGACGCTATGGGCGGTCCAGTGTGAAAGGGCTCTTATAGTCGTTTCTAGGCAGTTGTGTTTAGAGGCTTTTTCTTGAAGCCGAAAAAATGCATTCAGAAGCTGTGTTTAGAGGCAGTTGAAGCGCCAAACGTGGCTAAAAGCGGCAACTCGCGCTTAGCAGCGTTTCGTTTACAGACGTTTTTCATTTTAACAAAAAAATATATATTTTTTTTTAAATGGTTTTAGATGCAAACGCGGCTAAATGCGGCATGTAAATGCGGCTAAATGGACGTTTTTAGACACTAGTTTCTAGCTGTCAAGTTAAATTGTTCAGGAGAGGTTGAACAAGGTCCCGTTTACATGAAGCCTTAGCAGCAGCTAAGTGATGGCTCCATCGTTTGCGCTCAAAGCCCGAATGTTCGTTTTTCGAAAATGGGTTCGGCCGATTTTTCGGATAGTGTATGGCCAGCATTAGTCTGGGATGCCATTAAAGTTCATGTGCGTGTAAAATGCAGGTGTCCCAATACTTTTGACAATATAGTGTATATACCGTAATTTGTGGATTCTATAACTTTCCTACAGACTAAATAATATACACTGATTTGGGTTATTTTCACCAAAGAAACGGAGCAGAATACAGTTTGGCCTAAACCTCTGAAGAACGATTATTTATTTGCAAAATATTATAACAGAAACAAAGAAAAACACATTTAAAAAAAAATTAAAAATTCTCGTTTATTTAGCAAAAAAATAAAAACCCCGTCGGTGTTTAAATATCACCAAAAGAAAGCTCTATAGTGTAAAAAAAAATGATAAAAATGCCATTAGGGTACAGTGTCGCATGACCGCGCAATTGTCATTCTTAAGCCCCATACACACGATAGGACTTTTTGACAACCAACTTAAAAATGAGCAGGTTTTCAAAAAAAATCCGACCGTGTGTACGCTCCATCAGGCAAACTTTTTCGGTTTTCATTGGACAAAAGTTCGCTCTGCAAACGGACAAACTTTTCGGCAACAAAAGTCTTACGGTGCAAAGTCCTGCCGTGTGTACAGAAATCCATCGGTACTTTAGTCCAAAGTACAAACACGCATGCCCAGAATCCAAAAATGTTAAAATCAACCAACAATAGCAGAAGTTGACCAAAGGGTGGCGGTAAAGAGCAGAAAAACCACGTAGTACGTCAATTACGTCACTACGCTCATGTTTGTTGGCTGAAAAAGTCTGAGCGTGTGTATGCTATGGGTGTGCCCGGCCAACTTCCTTCGGACAAGAATTCACGGAAAAGTTTGTTTGAAGTCCGATCGTGTGTATGGGGTTAAAGTGTGACGGCGCTGAAAGCTGAACATTGTCCTGGGCAGGAAGGGGGTGAAGGTCCCCGGTATTGAAGGGATCACTCTGTATCTTCTCTGGACGGATCCTCGGTCTCCAGTCCTCCATCCCCCCCCCCCACCCTCTGATTCTCATACAATGTCGGAGGTCGGGGATCCTCACACCTTGACGTTTGCATGTTAATTCCATTTAATTCGGCATTACAGAAATGTTGGGTGCTGGAAGGGAGGGAACTCCACAAACATGGAGATTCTTCACACGGTGTGATATTTACCGACATCCAGCAGGAGAGCCAACAAACATTAGATTGTGTGCTCACCTGACCAAGCAAGGCCGGCAAACACTCGGCTGCGCTGTGTACGCTCTCTGTGCTCGGCATACACTCTGCTAGGGACCATTTACATCTAAACTGGCCGTATAAAGGGGCACTCCTCCCCGAAAGTGAGGTTCTGCTCCTCCGTGGATGCTGGACGGTGTGGCTCACCATACAACATACAATCTGATTAACCCCTTGCCATCCGGGCCATTTCTGACACTTCGCTCCTACATGTAAAAATATATATATATTTTTTTTGGAAAATTACCTAGAAACCCCAAACATTATATATATATTTTTTTTTTTAGCAGAGACCATATAGATTAAAATGGTGGGTGTTGCATTTTTTTTATGTCACCCGGTATTTGCGCAGTGGTTTTTCAAATGCAATTTTTTGGGGGGAAAAAACACTTTCATAAA
Source organism: Rana muscosa (assembly GCA_029206835.1). NCBI lineage: Eukaryota > Metazoa > Chordata > Amphibia > Anura > Ranidae > Rana > Rana muscosa. The sequence goes on from CM055120.1 coordinate 32,057,832, forward strand.
TAAAAAAAAAATTAAATTTTTTTTTTTGTATAATATAAAAGTTGATCTTACGCCGAGTAAATAAATACCTAACACGTCATGCTTTAAAATTGCATTGTTGAATGGCGGCAAACTACGGTTCTTAAAATTCTCCATAGGTGACACTTTAACCACTTCAGCCCCGGATCATTTTGGCTGGTTAAAGACCAGGCCCCTTTTTGCGATTCAGCACTGCGTGCTCTCACTCTGACATTCATGACAATACCTCACATGTGCAGTGCGATCACCATTTACATATGCTTGCGGGAGTAACATATGTGTTCGCATTTGCACGGAAGCACAGTGGGACAGGGGCGCTTTAAAAAAAAAAAATTATATACATTTTTTTTTTACACCTTTTTTTTTGTAATAACTTTATTGCTATCACAAGGGATGAACAACGTCCCTTGTGACAGCATGGGCCGTGACAAGTCCTCTTTATGGAGAGATCAGGGGTCTATTAGGCCTTCTATGCATTAAGGTGGAGTTCCGCCGAAAAAAAAAAAAATTAATAGTCAGCAGCTACAAATTCTGCAGCTGCTGAATTTTAATTGTAGCGGCCTCACCCCATCTCCTTTGTCTAGGGGTATGTCACACGACAGGGTGAGATGCGCTACGGCCCATGTCCTCCCCATAGCTGTGGCTGAGGTGAAGGCCAGTACCAGATATTTCCTCGGGCCTATGTGTTTTGTTCTGGAATACAGTCCTGCCATGTTCACACTCCCCTCTGCTCCCATTAACCAGAGTTACACACACCGATCACAGTCCAACTCCCGCTCCACTGTACATCTCACAACAAACAGCGCTCCAGTAGCCATCTGGTTGCGACTTGACAACATCTTGATACGGTGGGGTGAGCAGGTCGAGGCACTATCCTGGTTATAAACTAAAACCACTGCGATCTCGCCAGCGGTCACTATAGCATTCAGCTAGAAAGGACTCAGGATCTGAGAGTCTCTACCAGCGACTCAAGAGAACGCAGACAGGAGCACCCTCGCTGCGCTGCGGCCCCCATCAGGGGAAGATGTCCCTCCAAGGGAGCCACCAGAGGCCCATCCGTCACCGGGTTGATGCTGCTCCAGACTCTCCGGATGGGTAACCTCCCCGGCCTCCTCACCTCAGACATGGGCCCCATCCACCTCAGGGACCCTCGGACGTCTCCACCCTCGCGGGATCCAGTCGAAGTCACTGGACCCCAGGCCTCCTAGTACAGTACCTCACCCCAGGCTGAAGGTGCCTGGGATGGACTCCGACTCCATTCCGGTCAGGCCTAGGGCACCTGAGCCGGAATCCAGAACCGCCCGCACCCAGGCCTAAGGTGCCTGGGTGCGTGAAGAAGATCCTCCGGAAGAACCTCGTGGTTAGGGCGTCTCCCCCTTTTATCTCTTCCCATCGACACCACGGCGGGTTCCCCGCCCTCGCCGTACCATCTCCGGAATGGGACAAAAAGGCTAGCACTGTAATGGCAAATCTACCTTGAGCCTCCAGGTACCCCGCCACCCAGAGGCCAAGGAGATTATTACACCATCCAATCCTCCACGAACACAAGTGGTCCACTATCCCTATACTTCCACACCGGGGTGTCCCACATAAATTTAAAGACCCCGCTACATACTCCCCCCTGTGATTTGATGCTGGTCCCCAGCGTCTGGTGCGAACCCATGTCTCCCATGGAGTGAGGACACAAGCTTAGCTCCAGAGACTATCCCTAAAATTTTGAACCTCAACCATACCAAGACCTGCTCAAGGGGAAAGGGAATATAAAACAATAAAACTTCTCCCTAAAAACATCTATCATGTACACGTATACAATCCCTCCCATCACTGTCTAAGAACCACCCCACACTCAGCAGTCTTGACGGACGAATCTCCTGCAGAGGGAAAAAAAAAAACAACACACAAGGAAATCCACATCCTGACACTTTTTCTATGTTAATTTGGAATGAATGGGTCCATCAACCAATAGACCCACTCGCTCCAATGAGAAAAGTGATGCGTGTGTTAAAAAAAACAAACAGCCGTTGCACAACACTGCCACCTGGTGACAGTGCCGCGGTAATGACACTTGGTGCAATCTTCATTCTTCCTGCGTCCCTACACTAATTCTACCCCAAAGTCTGTCTTTGAACTGTGAGGAAGAGAGAACAACAAAAAAAAACTTCTCTCATTCCTCCTGAAGAGTGGAAAACAAAAGCCCAAATAAAAAAAAACTAGGGCACAGTTCGGATGCTCCAGCAGGAACACTTCTGGAAGATTGTAGGAAATAACAACAAGTGAGTCTCTTCTCACAAGTAAAACTTCGGGTCAGGCAAGAACAAGGGCTTCAGATGTTTATCAAAAACCTCAATTGAATAGTCAGCATCATCTCCATCTTTCCTGCAGATGCGCACCTTGTCTGCGTGGATATGGCGGTCCCACATCCAGTCTGCTCTGCAGTCCCGAAACTTTTTCGCCACGGGTGGCGAACAGGACAAATATCTTCGTGCATGGGGTACTTTGAGCTTTTCCCAAACAAATTCGTCATACCATCTCTGGCGTATGACCTCAACTTTGACAAATAAGTCCCGAGGCAAGTAAGGATATTCCCACCCATACTCACGGGCGACTCTCTGTGAGAAAAGTCGTTGCAATCTGGCCAAAGGAGGCATGGCTTCCCGCTCACCTTCTCCGGGTTTAACGATGGCCTCCGGATGCCGAGGTACTTTCACTACCTCTAATGGCTTTTCTCTCGGTGCTCGTAGTGAGGCTCGCTGCATCACCGCCACCAAGACGGGCGATGTTGTAGATTGTGGGAAGGCACTCTGAGGACTAGACTTCCTCGTAGACTCCGGGGCTTGTACCCGGGGCGTGCTGTCTCCTATTGACATAGGGGAATCCTGCGGTACACGTAGCACAGGCAATGGGTGTTTGTCCCAGCCCTTCCGATGAAACAGTTCATCAATCTCCCCGTCATCTCCACAATCTGACAGCGACTCTAGGTCGGAAGTGTCACACATCTCGGAGGGAAGGTAGTCTCTGGTAGATGTGGTACTACCCTCCCTTGCGGGCTCCAAAGGCTGTGGACCCCCGACACCTCCAACTACCACCACAGTCCCAGCCCCTGGCTCACCTTGACCTTTTGTAGAACTGGGATGTCCAGGACTCTTCCAACCGGATCCATCCAGGCCAGGCAAGCGACGGGGTGAAGCTCGACCACGACCACAGGAGGCCTGCACCAGACCAACTTTCCTCTTCAGAGGTGGGAGCAGAGAATCTGTGGTGACCGAAGCAGCATCCTCGGATTTTTCTCTCTCAGTCTCTGATTGGGCAGTCACATCGCCCTGGTCAGTGCGTACGGAGACCTCCGCAAAGGCCTGGATCTCCCCTTCCGGAGTAGCGGTACCTGTGAGGCTGTTGAGGCGAAGGGCCCGGGGCCTTACTGTGGATGGCTCCACCTCGAACAAGAACTCTTTGCATGCCTCGCAACGCCTGAATGGCTTCAGGTGGACCACCAGTCCCGAGCACCCGGGACAGATCACGCCGAGGGCCTCCGTGTCTCTGCATGAGTACAAAGCCAACTGCCCTCGGGGCCTGAGTCTTATCCCCGTGTCTGTAAGGGGAGCAGCGAACTTAGTCATCTTCGTGGGGTAGGGAACCGGAATCCACGGGGAGCTTGAGGCCATCCCGACTATCTGCTGCTCCATCACGCACTGACCACGCGCCGAAGTCTCCACGTGAGTTCCACATGGCCAGACTCCTCCCATGACTTGCACGTTTTTGCGGGCTTCCTTCAAGCTCCGCCCATGAACTGTACAGTCACGGGGTGCCTCGTGGCGCACTGCAATAAAAGCCCCCACATGTAGTACTTCACACGGCTGGACTCCTCCCTTTTCTCGCTCCTCTGCATGGGCCTTTCCCGTCCTAGGGTCATTTCCACGACTTTGAGCAGGGATGCACTTTGGCCAATCACATGGCCGACCTGCTCAGAACTCCTCCGGGCAGCAAAGTCCAGACACAGCCATTCCTTCTTCCAAAGTTAAAACACATATCATCCCGGACTCACGAGCCCCCACGTGTAGCGGCCTCACCCCATCTCCTTTGTCTAGGGGTATGTCACACGACAGGGTGAGATGCGCTACGGCCAATGTCCTCCCCATAGCTGTGGGTGAGGTGAAGGCCAGTACCAGATATTTCCTCGGGCCTATGTGTTTTGTTCTGGAATACAGTCCTGCCATGTTCACACTTCCCTCTGCTCCCATTAACCAGAGTTCCACACACCGATCACAGTCCAACTCTTGCTTTATTGTACATCTCCCAATAAACAGTGCTTCAGTAGCCAACTGGTTGCGACTTGACAACATCTTGATACGGGGGTGAGCAGGTCAAGGCACTATCCTGGTTATTAGCGAAACCACTGCGATCTCGCCAGCGGTCACTATAGCATTCAGCTAGAAAGGACTCAGAATCTGAGAGTCTCTACCAGCGACTCAAGAGAACGCAGACAGGAGCACCCTCGCTGCGCTGCGGCCCCCATCAGGGGAAGATGTCCCTCCAAGGGAGCCACCAGAGGCCCATCCGTCACTGGGTTGATGCTGCTCCAGACTCTCCGGACGGGTAACCTCCCCGGCCTCCTCACCTCAGACATGGGCCCCATCCACCTCAGGGACCCTCGGACGTCTCCACCCTCGCGGGATCCAGTTGAAGTCACTGGACCCCAGGCCTCCTAGTACAGTACCTCACCCCAGGCTGAAGGTGCCTGGGATGGACTCCGACTCCATTCCGGTCAGGCCTAGGGCACCTGAGCCGGAATCCAGAACCGCCCGCACCCAGGCCTAAGGTGCCTGGGCGCGTGAAGAAGATTCTCCGGAAGAACCTCGTGGTTAGGGCGTCTCCCCCTTTTATCTCTTCCCATCGACACCACGGCGGGTTCCGCACCCTCGCCGTACCATCTCCGGAAAGGGACAAAAAGGGTAGCACTGTAATGGCAAATCTACCTTGAGCCTCCAGGTACCCTGCCACCCAGAGGCCAAGGAGATTATTACACCATCCAATCCTCCACAAACACAAGTGGTCCACTATCCCTATACTTCCACACCTGGGTGTCCCACATAAATTTAAAGACCCCGCTACATAATATTAGGACACTTACCTGTCCAGGGCGCCCGCGATGTCGGCACCCGAAGCTGACCTGTCCCTCGGCTCTCGGGTGGAGGCGCCGCCATCTTTGGTAAGGAAATCAGGAAGTGAAGCCTTGCGTGACAAGCAGCCGTGCCATTCTGCCGACGTATAAGTGCGTGAGCCGGTCGGCAAGCGGTTAATTATACTTTAAGGCCCCGCCTCACATCTCGCAATTTGGGAATTGCTAGACATGTGCACTGCCGAAAAATTTGTTAGTTTTCGTTTCATTGGGTTTTTTTTTTTGTTTTGTTTTTTCGTAAATTAGGAAAATCTGAATTTGTGAGTTCGTAGAAAATTCATAAATTCGAAATTCGGGAATTTGAAAATTCAAAAATTCTGAATTAGAAAATTCGAAATTTGAAAATTCGGAATTCAGAAATACGGAAATTCGGAAATCCGAAAATTCGGAAATTTTAAAATCAAAAAATAAGAGAAAATCGAAATAATAACTAACTAATAATAACTCTTAGGCCTCATGCCCACGGACGTTTTTACAGCCGCCTTTTTGAGCGTTTTTTACAGCTTAAAAACGCCTGTCCATGTTAGTCTATAGCTTCATGCCCACCTAGGCGTTTTTGAGCTGCAAATAGCATAGGCGTTTTTAAGCTGTAAAAAAAAACCCAGGACCAGTGCGTTCCGCAGCATCTGCGTTAGGCATAGAAAACCGCGAAGCGTTAAAAAACGTGCAAAAACGCTGCGATTGCGTTTTTGAGCTCCGGCGTTTTTTTTTTTGTTTTTTTTTTTAATACGGTCGAAAAATGTATACAATAACATGGACGGGCGTTTTTAAGCTGTAAAAAACGCTCAAAAATGTGGCTGTAAAAACGTCCGTGGGCATGAGGCCTTAAATTATAGGTATTGGAATTTCCTTTCAAATTTGGCTGTTAGTGAACGTAACGAATACAAATTTATCCGAAGTTCTGAATTATCCGAAATAACGAATGCCGTATCTAAACAAATGGAACGGAACAAATTTATAATAAATAAAGATAATAATAAAAAGTAATTTGTTACGTTCCATTGATTTAGATGCGGCATTCGTTATTTCGGATAATTCGTAACTTCGGATAAATTCGTATTCATTATGCTCACTAACAGCCAAATTTGAAAGGAAATTCCAATAACTATAATTTAATAGTTCGTTATAGTCAAGTTATTATTAGTTAGTTATTATTTCAGATTTTTCTAGTTTTTGGATTTTTGTTATTTAGAATTTTCGTTCTTATTTTCGGATTTTCAAATTTCTGAATTTTCGCAATTAAAAATTTCCGAAATTTCGTATTCCCGAATATTTGAGAAAAATTGTTAAACAAATTCAGGACGAAACAAATTGCACATGTCTAGGAATTGCTGCGATCCCAAACCATGGCAGAACGCGCGACGCGCTCTTTGCCATTCTTTTTTAAGGTACCCCCTTCCAAACATGATGCAATTCTGCAGCGATCATCGCGAACCACGTGAGTTTTAGAAAAGGCGCTTTGCTTGTGGCCCAAAAAAAAAAAGGAGCGTGAACTTCTTTTCGGGTGGCATGCGCTGGGTTAAGGCATGGGTGCTCAACCTGTGGCCCTCCAGCTGTTGCGGTACTACAAGTCCCATCATGCCTCTGCCTGTGGGAGTCATGCTTGTAACTGTCAGTCTTGCAATGCCTCATGGGACTTGTAGTTTTGCAACAGCTGGAGGGCCGCCAGTTTGAGCAGCCATGGGTTAAGGTAACACATTCATAATTCAATGCTGATCACAATGAATTACAAAAAAAAAATGTACATATCTTTTTTTTTTAATGGTGCACACCACAACGCACGTTATACGACTTGTGATGCGCTTCCGTGCGTCCTGCATTCAGCTCTACTATACAAAGCATTGAGATGATGCCCACAATAAAAAGCTCCCCCCCGAGAAGCAGCTCACGATATCACCTCCTGACCGTCTGTTTTAACCAGTGACATCCATCCGCACCGCGCACAGGACTTGCAGTCGCATCACACCCCCATCCACATGGATAGGGCGTGTTTGGCGTTGGGTTTACCTGCCAAATGCGACATTTTTCATAAATTGTACTGCACCACGATAGCGGCTTTGTCGTGCCACTTTGATGCGACTTTGTCCAACTTTACACTCTTCCCTGGATCAGTCGCATCCAGGGCCGCCATCAAGGAATTTTGGGGCCCCTTACACAGCTTCGGGTGGGGGGGCCCCCCTGGAGCAGAGAACGGGGGGGTGCTGCCGCCGCAAATTGAGACCTGGGGGGCTGCCGCAAATTGAATTGAGAAGTGGGGGGTGCCGCCGCTAATTGAAAACCAGGGGGGGGGTGCTGCCGCATGTCATCGTCCCGAGAATTAAGGTCGGGGGGGGGGGCTTTGGGTGCTGACGAACAAAAAACTATTTGAAAAAAATAAATAAATAAGTGGGGTTGCCATCCGGGCCCCTAACAATAAAAAAAAAAAAAAATAAATAATAATAAATACATTTACATAAAAAGAAAAAAGGGGGGTTGCCATCCGGCCAAAAAAAATAAAAAATAAAATAAAAAGGGGTGGGGGTTGCCATCCGGGCCCCTGGGGACCTCCGGGCCCCTTACAAGAAAAAAAATAAAATAAAAAATAATTAAATAAATTCAAATAAAGAGAAAAAATGGGGGTTGCCATCTGGAGAAAAAAAGAAAAAAAAGAAAAAAAAGAAAAAGGGGGGGGGATTGCCAACTGGGGACCGGAGGGCCCCTTACAAAAAAAAAAAAGAAATAAAAAAAAATAAAAAAAAGAAATGCCATCCGGGCTCCTTACAAGAATAAATAAATAAATAAATAAAAGGGGAGGGTTGCCATCCGGGCCCCTGGGGACCTCCGAGCCCCTTACAAGAAAAATAAATAAAAAATAAATAAAAAAGGGGGGTTTCCATCCGGGCCCCTTACATGTGTACTGCCTGTACCCCCCTGATGGCGGCCCCGGTCGCATCTAAGTAGAGTGGGCACCTTTTCAAAATCGCTGTGACTTTAAGTCGCACCAGTTTGAACGGGGGCCATTGAAATCAATGGGCTGCGACTTGTCATGCAACTTTACGTGTCCAAAGTTCATGACAAGTCACACGAGTGGGAACAGAGCCTTGGGTAGGTCTCCACAACGAGGCTGATTTCCTAAAGGAGTTTAGAATCTTCACTCAAAAAATCATGTGACTATCCACTTCAATCATCCAATAATGTGAAAGGCAAATGCCTGTTCACTTCGATCAGCCAATCAGATGCAGATACCTTTCCATTAGATTGAAGTGAAAATTCACTTTGTTTTTGGAGTGAAGATTCTCAACTCCTATAATAAAGGCGATTTAATAAATTTGGTTATGGTAAATCTAAAGACAATTGTACAATCAGATTGTAATGTGTATGGCTGGTTAAGATTTAGGATTTAATTATTACATTTGTTTCCATTTTGAAGAAATTCTCAGAATTCTCTTTCCTGTGACCCCCGGACAAGACTTTAGGGCAGGGCCACCGATAGGGCCTGTGCTCCCATACCAGGTCCAGGCCCCGGCCGCATCCAATCAGGTGTGGCTGCTGGACCCCAGCTCTGTGCTGCTGCCCTCTGACATCATCACTCTGACATCATCTCCCTGATATCAGGGAGATGATGTCAGGGGGATGATGTCAGGGGGATGATGTCAGGGAGATGATGTCAGGGGGATGATGTCATGGGGATGATGTCAGGGAGATGATGTCAGGGAGATGATGTCAGGGTAATGATGTCAGGGGGATGATGTCAGGGGGGTGATGTCAGGGGGGTGATGTCAGGGAGATGATGTCAGGGGGATGATGTCAGGGAGATGATGTCAGGGAGATGATGTCAGGGGGATGATGTCAGGGAGATGATGTCAGGGAGATGATGTCAGGGAGATGATGTCAGGGAGATGATGTCAGGGAGATGATGTCAGGGAGATGATGTCTGGGTGATGATGTCTGGGGGATGATGTCTGGGGGATGATGTCAGGGGGATGATGTCAGGGGGATGATGTCAGGGTGATGATGTCTGGGTGATGATGTCTGGGTGATGATGTCTGGGTGATGATGTCATGGGGATGATGTCAGGGAGATGATGTCAGGGGGATGATGTCAGGGAGATGATGTCAGGGTGATGATGTCTGGGTGATGATGTCTGGGGGATGATGTCAGGGGGATGATGTCAGGGGGATGATGTCAGGGTGATGATGTCAGGGTGATGATGTCTGGGTGATGATGTCTGGGTGATGATGTCAAGGGGATGATGTCAGGGAGATGATGTCAGGGGGATGATGTCAGGGAGATGATGTCAGGGTGATGATGTCAGGGAGATGATGTCAGGGGGATGATGTCAGGGAGATGATGTCAGGGAGATGATGTCAGGGGGATGATGTCAGGGAGATGATGTCAGGGAGATGATGTCAGGGAGATGATGTCAGGGGGATGATGTCAGGGGGATGATGTCAGGGTGATGATGTCTGGGTGATGATGTCTGGGGGATGATGTCTGGGGGATAATGTCAGGGGGATGATGTCAGGGGGATGATGTCAGAGTGATGATGTCAGGGAGATGATGTCAGGGAGATGATGTCAGGGGGATGATGTCAGGGGGATGATGTCAGGGAGATGATGTCAGGGAGATGATGTCAGGGAGATGATGTCAGGGAGATGATGTCTGGGTGATGATGTCTGGGTGATGATGTCTGGGTGATGATGTCTGGGTGATGATGTCAGGGGGATGATGTCAGGGGGATGATGTCTGGGTGATGATGTCTGGGTGATGATGTCATGGGGATGATGTCAGGGAGATGATGTCAGGGGGATGATGTCAGGGGGATGATGTCAGGGAGATGATGTCAGGGTGATGATGTCAGGGAGATGATGTCAGGGGGATGATGTCAGGGAGATGATGTCAGGGAGATGATGTCAGGGGGATGATGTCAGGGAGATGATGTCAGGGAGATGATGTCAGGGAGATGATGTCAGGGTGATGATGTCTGGGTGATGATGTCTGGGTGATGATGTCTGGGGGATGATGTCTGGGGGATGATGTCTGGGGGATGATGTCAGGGGGATGATGTCTGGGTGATGATGTCTAAATGATGATGTCAAGGGGATGATGTCAGGGGGGTGATGTCAGGGAGATGATGTCAGGGGGATGATATCAGGATGATGTCAAGGGCATGATGTCAGGGGGATGATGTCAGGGGGGTGATGTCAGGGAGATGATGTCAGGGGGGTGATGTCATGGAGATGATGTCAGGGGGATGATATCATCCCCCTGACATCACCCCCCTGACATCATTAGCCTGACATCATCTCCCTGACATCATCTCCCTGACATCATCACCCTGACATCATCCCCCTGACATCATCCCCCTGACATCATCTCCCTGACATCATCTCCCTGACATCATCCCCCTGACATCATCCCCCTGACATCATCCCCCTGACATCATCTCCCTGACATCATCACCCTGACATCATCTCCCTGACATCATCTCCCTGACATCATCCCCCTGACATCATCCCCCAGACATCATCCCCCTGACATCATCCCCCTGACATCATCACTCTGACATCATCACCCTGACATCATCACCCTGACATCATCACCCAGACATCATCTCCCTGACATCATCTCCCTGACATCATCCCCCTGACATCATCTCCCTGACATCATCACCCTGACATCATCTCCCTGACATCATCCCCCTGACATCATCCCCCTGACATCATCTCCCTGACATCATCCCCATGACATCATCACCCTGACATCATCACCCTGACATCATCTCCCTGACATCATCACTCTGACATCATCACTCTGACATCATCCCCCTGACATCATCACTCTGACGTCATCACTCTGACATCATCACCATGACATCATCCCCCAGACATCATCCCCCAGACATCATCCCCCTGACATCATCTCCCTGACATCATCTCCCTGACATCATCACTCTGACATCATCACTCTGACATCATCCCCCTGACATCATCACTCTGACGTCATCACTCTGACATCATCACCATGACATCATCCCCCAGACATCATCCCCCAGACATCATCCCCCTGACATCATCCCCCTGACATCATCCCCCTGACATCATCCCTCTGACATCATCACCCTGACATCATCACCCTGACATCATCACCCTGACATCATCACCCTGACATCATCACCCTGACATCATCTCCCTAACTGATATCATCAGCCAGACATCATCACTCTGACATCATCATCATTCTGACATCATCTCCCTGACATCGTCTCATCTCCCTGACATCCTCCCCCTGACATCCTCCCCCTGACATCATCACCCTGACATCATCTCCCTGACATCATCTCCCTGACATCATCACCCTGACATCATCCCCCTGACATCATCCCCCTGACATCATCACCCTGACATCATCCCCATGACATCATCCCCATGACATCCTATCCCTGACATCATCCCCCTGACATCATCCCCCTGACATCATCTCCCTAACTGATATCATCAGCCAGACATCATCTCCCTAACTGATATTATCAGCCAGACATCATCACTCTGACATCATCATCACTCTGACATCACCCCCCTGACATCACCCCCCTGACATCATCCCCCTGACATCATCCCCCTGACATCATCTCCCTGACATCATCTCCCTGACATCATCACTCTGACATCATCCCCTGACATCATCACTCTGACGTCATCACTCTGACATCATCCCCATGACATCATCACTCTGACATCATCACCATGACATCATCCCCCTGACATCATCCCCCTGACATCATCTCCCTAACTGATATCATCAGCCAGACATCATCACTCTGACATCATCATCACTCTGACATCATCATCATTCTGACATCATCCCCCTGACATCATCTCCCTGACATCATCACTCTGACATCATCCCCCTGACATCATCACTCTGACGTCATCACCATGACATCATCACCCTGACATCATCCCCCAGACATCATCCCCCAGACATCATCCCCCAGACATCATCCCCCTGACATCATCCCCCTGACATCATCCCCCTGACATCATCACTCTGACATCATCACCCTGACATCATCACCCTGACATCATCTCCCTAACTGATATCATCAGCCAGACATCATCACTCTGACATCATCATCATTCTGACATCATCTCCCTGACATCATCTCCCTGACATCATCTCCCTGACATCATCCCCCTGACATCATCCCCCTGACATCATCACCCTGACATCATCTCCCTGACATCATCTCCCTGACATCATCCCCCAGACATCATCCCCCAGACATCATCACCCTGACATCATCCCCCAGACATCATCCCCCAGACATCATCCCCCTGACATCATCACTCTGACATCATCACCCTGACATCATCAGCCAGACATCATCACCCAGACATCATCTCCCTAACTGATATCATCAGCCAGACATCATCACTCTGACATCATCATCATTCTGACATCATCTCCCTGACATCATCTCATCTCCCTGACATCATCTCCCTGACATCATCACCCTGACATCATCTCCCTGACATCATCCCCCTGACATCATCTCCCTGACATGATCATCTCCCTGACATCATCTCCCTGACATCATCCCCCTGACATCATCACCCTGACATCATCACCCTGACATCATCTCCCTGACATCATCTCCCTGACATCATCCCACTGACATCATCACCCTGATATCATCCCCCAGACATCATCCCCCAGACATCATCACCCTGACATCATCTCTCTGACATCATCACCCTGACATCATCTCCCTGACATCATCCCCCTGACATCATCTCCCTGACATCATCTCCCTGACATCATCACCCTGACATCATCACCCTGACATCATCTCCCTGACATCATCCCCCTGACATCATCCCCCTGACATCATCTCCCTGACATCATCACCCTGACATCATCTCCCTGACATCACCCCCCTGACATCACCCCCCTGACATCATCCCCCTGACATCATTACCCTGACATCATCTCCCTGACATCATCACCCTGACATCATCACCCTGACATCATCTCCCTGACATCATCCCCCTGACATCATCCCCCTGACATCATCTCCCTGACATCATCACCCTGACATCATCACCCTGACATCATCTCCCTGACATCATCCCCCTGACATCATCCCCCTGACATCATCTCCCTGACATCATCTCCCTGACATCATCACCCTGACATCATCACCCTGACATCATCTCCCTGACATCATCTCCCTGACATCACCCCCCTGACATCACCCCCCTGACATCACCCCCCTGACATCATCACCCTGACATCATCTCCCTGACATCATCACCCTGACATCATCTCCCTAACTGATATCATCACCCTGACATCATCTCCCTGACATCATCCCCCAGATATCATCACGTTGACATTCTTTCTGCTACAATGTAACAAGAAAGTGATGAGGAGGGAAAAGAAGAGCCGGTATCCCCCCCCCCCCCCCCCCCGGCCAGGATACCAGCTCCTCCTCACCCAGCAAAGCGATAGGTTGGACTCGTGTATTCACAACGCCACGGCCATCGCTTTTCTTTTTTGTGAGAAGCTCACAGTGTGCGGTGAAATCCGGGGAAGTGATTTCAGTCCCGGAGAGGAGCTGCTACAACTGTGCCGGACTGGTGGGAGGAGCTCCTGATTGTAGAAGTGACAACGCTCATTAACACTCATTAATTAACGACGGCAATACCAGTAATTGTTCTCCAAACAAATCCATCCGCAGTGTTTACTCTCCATTCTAATGTTTGTTTGTTTGGACATGGTCTCTTCATCTCCCGGGACCTCCATGTCCTGATTCCAGGGACCTCACTCATCAATAAAAAGGACTTTAGCTTTTCCCTAAAGACAGCGCCAAGTACAGCGCCACGTCTGTTCAGGCATCATCCAGGGTCACCATCTACTTCCTGGGCTGGGATGCCAACTCAGAGATGACCCAGTCATGTAAATCCTGGTGCCTGTGCATTTATTGGCTGTGTTCACAAATGTCTGACACGGATCAGCCCCCTGATGCGACAAAGTTATGTTGTTGCAGTTTGATCATGGAAGAAGAGGAGATGCTTCCTCCTGCCTGCAGATTGCTACAAAGTTACAATGTACAGTCTGACCACTGGGGCAGAGGAGACTGAGAAAATGCTTCCCCCTTCCTGCAGATTGCTACAAAGTTACAATGTACAGTCTTATTATAGAGAAGAGCGGAGACTGAGGAAATGCTTCCTCCTGCCTGCAGATTGCTACAAAATTACAATGTACAGTCTGCAACTAACGTGCACTGCTTGTTTCAAACAAAGGGAAGGGAGGGGGGAGAAGGAGAGGTTCAGGAGATCAGAGAGTAGTGATGAGCCGAACACCCCCGGGTTCGGTTCGCACCAGAACCCGCGAACGGACCGGAAGTTCGAACGAACATTAGAACCCTATTAAATACAATGGATGCGAACGTTCGAATTCTAAAGTGCTAATTATAACAACTATTATGCATGTTATTGTCCTAAAAAGGGTTTGGGAACCCGGGTTCTGCACCAGGGGACATGTATCAATGCAAAAAGAAGTTTTAAAAACGGTCGTTTTTCGGGAGCAGTCATTTTAATGATGCATAAAGTGAAAAAAAAAAAGTCAAATATTCCTTTAAATATCGTACCTGGGGGGTGTCTAAAGTATGCCTGTGAAGTGCCACGTGTTTCCCGTGTTTAGAACTGTCCCTGCACAAAATGACATTTCTAAAGGAAAAAAAAGCCATTTAAAACTGCTTGCGGCTTTAATGTAATGTCTGGTCCCGGAAATATGGATGAAATTCTTTAAGAAAAATGGCATAGCTACCCCATGACCCCCCCCCCCTACCCCAGCCCATTACCAGCCCCTTTGGGTCTTGTATGGATATTAAGGGGAACCCCGCACATAAAATAAAAAAGGCCCTATATACTCTGAACAGCCGTATACAGGCGGTGCATACAAGACAGGGACTGTAGGTTTGTTCTTATGTAGAATCTGTTTGTAATTTTGAACAGGTACATTGTTGAAGTGTAGCTCCAGCCCAAAAATCTATTTTTAAACTTTTTGGAAAACATAGGTAAGGGTTATCACCCCTGTAACATTTGTTTTGCTGTCTGTGCCCCTGTTCAGAACATTTCACCTCACTTTCCGTCCCAATGACAACTGTTTTTGAAATGTGGTGTTTTTCTTGAAACAAGGATTGCTGATAAAGCATCAGTACAGAGGAGACACCTTTCTCCCATATTTATTCTTACAGGAGAGAATTTTCCTTCCTAGTGGTAGATTTCCTCTCACTTCCTGTTGTCTTCTTGCGTTTGCAAGTAGGAGTCGTTTGTAAGTTGGATGTTTGAAAGTAGGGACCTGCCGTATATACTCTGCAGAAATAGGCCCCTTAGTTGTTGGTGTTGGCACAACACTGTAAGCACTCACAGTTACTCTTGGTTGGTGCTGGAACGCCCTGCTGTCAACTATTATATCAGGAATTTTAATTACATATAATTGTTGAACAGTGGTAGTAAAAATTGGGCCTTTGATGGTGGTGCTGGTGCCACAACACTGTAAGCCCTGACAGTTACTCTTGGTGGGTGCAGCAATGGGCCCTGCTGTGAATTATTAGATCAAGAATTGTAATTACATGCCCCTGTTGAACAGGGGCTGAAAAATTGGGCCTTAGGCACTGGTGGCACAACACTGCAACCCCTCACAGATACTGTACTTGGAGCACAGCAATGAGCCCTGTTGCAAAGTATTGCTTCAAAAATTGTAATGACACGCCCCTGTTAAACAGGGGCTGAAAAATTGGGCCTTAGGCACTGGTGGCACAACACTGCAACTCCTCACAGATACTGTACTTGGAGCACAGCAATGAGCCCTGTTGCAAAGTATTGCTTCAAAAATTGTAATTACACGCCCCTGTTAAACAGGGGCTGAAAAATTGGGCGTTAGGCACTGGTGGCGGCACCCATAAACAAAAATGATCTTCCAAGCTATCATCATCAATCGTATCATTGAGGACTCGGAGGAGGAGGATAGCCAGTCAACATAACAGCACAGGCACTCAGCATCAGCATCAGTCTTGAAGGGATGTGACATTTTAAAATCAATTAGTCTGTTATATCAGCATCAGGTGTGTGGTAGCTGGTGGTGATCCAAGACTGGTTCATCTTGATGAAAGTCAGTCGATCAACCGAGTCGGTGGACAGGCGCACCCTGTGATCCGTGACAAATCCTCCAGCAGCACTGAATGTGCGTTCCGAAAGAACGCTGGATGCAGGACAGGCCAGTAGCTCAATTGCATACTGTGCAAGCTCTGGCCAGTGATCCATCCTCAAGACCCAGTAAGCCAGAGGATTTTCGGTGGGGAAGGTGTCCAAGTCTGACCTTGCCCCTAGATATTCCTGCACCATGTTTATCAGACGCTGGCGATGGTTGCTGGAACCAATCATACTTTGGGGCTGCGGACTAAAGAATTGTCTGAACGCATCGGTCAGACGGCCACCTTCCCCACCGCTCCTTCTTTGACTGGCCGAAGCCTCAGCAACTCGTTGTCCAGGACCAGGAGTTTGCAACCTCCCAGTCTCTGGGAACGCGTTGCACAGACCTTTCTGCAAGGCCTCCCGGAGTTGTCTCATCCTCTGCTCCCTCTGCGACGGTAACATAAGGTCCGCAACCTTACCCTTGTACCGTGGATCAAGGAGAGTGGCCAGCCAGTAATGGTCCCTCTCCTTGATCCGAAGAATACGAGGATCCTTCCGCAGACTTTGCAGGATCAGGGAGGCCATGCAGCGTAGGTTTGCTGAGGCATTCGCTCCGGAGTCCTCTGGGTCACTAAGGACGACATGATCCGCAGCCACCTCCTCCCAGCCACGTACAAGTCCACTGGTTTCTTGGGACTGTAAATCATCCCTAAAAGACTGCTGCTGATGATGCTGAGTGCCAGCCTCCACCTCCATGCTGACACAATCCTCCTCCTCCTCCTCCTCCTCCTCCTCTTCCTGTGCGATGGGTGGGACAGAAGGAACACTGTCTGGGTAAAGGGGGCCTTGAGAGGCAAGGAAGTCCTCCTCTTCCTGCCTCTGTTCTGCCTCAAGTGCCCTGTCCATTATTCCACGCAGCGTGTGCTCCAACAGGTGGACAAGAGGTACAGTGTCACTGATGCATGCACTGTCACTGCTCACCATCCTCGTGGCCTCCTCAAATGGTGCCAGGACAGTGCATGCATCCCTGATCATGCCCCACTGGCGTGGAGAAAAAAAACCAAGCTCCCCTGACCCTGTCCTGGTGCCGTAGTCGCACAGGTACTCATTGATGGCCCTCTGCTGCGTGTGCAGCCGCTGCAGCATGGCCAACGTTGAGTTCCACCTGGTGGGCATGTCACATATAAGGCGGTTCTTGGGCAGGTTCAACTCCTTTTGCAGCTCAGCCAGGCGAGCACTGGCATTATAAGATCTGCGGAAATGCACACAGACTTTCCTGGCCTGCCTCAGGACATCCTGTAAGCCCGGGTACCTGCCCAAGAACCGCTGCACCACCAGGTTAAGGACGTGAGCCACACAGGGCACATGGGTCAGTTGTCCCTGTCGGAGGGCGGAGAGGAGGTTGGTGCCATTGTCGCAAACCACCATTCCTGGCTTAAGCTGGCGTGGCGTCAACCACCTCTCGGCCTGGCCCTGCAGAGCAGACAGGACCTCTGCCCCAGTGTGGCTTCTGTCCCCCAAACACACCAGCGCAAGCACGGCATGGCATCTTTTTGCCTGCGTACTTGCGTAGCCCCGTGAACGGCTACGGAGCACCGCTGGTTCATAGGACAAACCACAGGAAGAGGCCATGGAGGAAGAAGAAGAGGAGGGGGTGGAGGAGAGAGGTGTGTCACAACCAGTAGTAGCATTTTGGAGGCGTGGCGGTGGGACAACCTCCAACACTACTGCACCTTGTCCTGAATCCTTCCCAGCTGCCAAAAGAGTGACCCAATGGGCCGTGAAAGAAAGGTAACGTCCCTGTCCATGCCTGCTGGACCATGAGTCAGCGGTAATATGCACCTTACCGCTGACCGCCCTGTCCAGCGAGGCCAAGACATTGCCTTCCACATGCCGGTAGAGAGCCGGAATAGCCTTCCGTGAGAAAAAGTGGCGTTTGGGAACCTGCCACTGAGGAACCGCACATTGCACAAACTCACGGAAGGGGGCCGAGTCTACCAACTGAAAAGGCAGCAGTTGAAGCGCTAGCAATTTAGCCAAGCTAGCATTCAACCGCTGGGCATGTGGATGGCTGGGAGTGAACTTCTTTCGACGGTCCAGCAGCTGGGGCAGGGAAATTTGCCTGCTAGAATCGGACGTCGGTGTACTGCTAGCAGAGTGGGCGCAAGTACTTGGCTGTGACACACCTAATTCTACACCTTCATTCCTCTCAGTGCATGTTTCAGAGAGGACTGAAGTTATAGTGGGGTTGGAGATCCCAGCTGATGCGGTGCAAGGAGAGGTCCGCTTTGTTCTTTGGTGTGGGTCTTTGAGGTAGGCTTGCCAACGAGCTGCATGGCAGGTCAACATATGTCTGGTCAGGCATGTGGTACCCAAGCGGCTGATGTTTTGGCCACGCGATATACGCTTGAGACATATGTTGCAAACAGCAGCTGTGCGATCTGATGCACTAGCCTCAAAAAAGGCCCACACCAAAGAACTTTTTGAATGACGGGCAGAGGCAGCGCCCTGCACAGGCGGAGCTCTGCGGTGTGATTCCGTCGGTGTACTGCCCTTACGCTGGCCACCAAAGGGCATCCTGCCTCGTTGGAGATGTGCCTCCTCCTCATCCTCCTCCTCCTCCTCTCTCCTATTAGGCACCCACGTGGAGTCATTGACCTCATCATCCCCTCCCTCCTCATCACTGGAGCCAATCTGGCAGTATGCTGCAGCTGCTGGAACATGACTGCCAGATTGGTGTCCTTCTTGAGCATCCCCTCTGTCTGCTCTCACGCTACTGCCTTCCTCTAGCTGGGTTTCATCATCAGACCCTTCGAAACGCTGGGCATCCTCCTGGAGCATGTACCCAACACTGTGCTGAAACAGTTCGGGGGACTCCTCAGGAGGAGGACATGGTGGGTCTAGGGAAGGAGTGACTGATGATTTGTCTGACATTGATACCAGGGAAGACGACGCTTTGGCAGCTGCTTTTCCAGTACCCTGAGCCTGGGTGAGAGAGGATGAGGAGGAGGAGGAGGGCTTGGTCATCCACTCTACCAAGTCTTCGGCATGATGTGGCTCAACATGTCCAGCTGCCGAAAAGAAGGACAAGCGTGTCCCATGGCCATGTGCTGATGACAATGCACCGCGTCCACGACCAGCACTGTTGCCCCCAGACACAGAGCCTGCTTGCCCTCTTTTATTGCCTCCTGACTGTCTGCCTCTCCTTGTTTGCCTTCCAGACATTCTAATAGATGGCCTGCAGGGAGATGGGAAAAAAGCAATAAGGGCTACCTTCAGGTGTCCTTCTCTGTCCCTGGAAACAAGGACTTGCAGAGTGAAAGAAAAAAAACACTCTCCCTACCTACAGTTTTCTGTCCCTAGAAAAAATGTTTTTTTTAATCACAATATAGCACAAGGAAAATTAACTCACTGTCCTTACAGGTCCCTGGAAACAAGGACTTGCAGAGTGAAAGAAAAAAAACACTCTCCCTACCTACAGTTTTCTGTCCCTAGAAAAAAATGTTTTTTTTAATCACAATATAGCAAAAGGACAATTCACTCACTGTCCTTCCAGGTCCCTGGAAACAAGGACTTGCAGAGTGAAAGAAACTGACACTGTCCCTACCTAGAGTTTTCTGTCCCTGGAATAAATGTTTTTTTCAGCACAATATAGCACAAGGACAATTAACTCACTGTCCTTACAGGTCCCTGGAAACAAGGACTTGCAGAGTGAAAGAAAAAAAATACTCTCCCTACCTACAGTTTTCTGTCCCTAGAAAAAAATGTTTTTTTTAATCACAATATAGCAAAAGGACAATTCACTCACTGTCCTTCCAGGTCCCTGGAAACAAGGACTTGCAGAGTGAAAGAAACTGACACTGTCCCTACCTAGAGTTTTCTGTCCCTAGAATAAATGTTTTTTTTAATCACAATATAGCACAAGGAAAATTAACTCACTGTCCTTACAGGTCCCTGGAAACAAGGACTTCCAGAGTGAAAGAAAAAAAACACTCTCCCTACCTACAGTTTTCTGTCCCTAGAAAAAAATGTTTTTTTTAATCACAATATAGCAAAAGGACAATTCACTCACTGTCCTTCCAGGTCCCTGGAAACAAGGACTTGCAGAGTGAAAGAAACTGACACTGTCCCTACCTAGAGTTTTCTGTCCCTGGAATAAATGTTTTTTTCAGCACAATATAGCACAAGGACAATTAACTCACTGTCCTTACAGGTCCCTGGAAACAAGGACTTGCAGAGTGAAAGAAAAAAAATACTCTCCCTACCTACAGTTTTCTGTCCCTAGAAAAAAATGTTTTTTTTAATCACAATATAGCAAAAGGAGAATTAACTCACTGTCCTTCCAGGTCCCTGGAAACAAGGACTTGCAGAGTGAAAGAAACTGACACTGTCCCTACCTAGAGTTTTCTGTCCCTAGAATAAATGTTTTTTTTAATCACAATATAGCAAAAGGACAATTCACTCACTGTCCTTCCAGGTCCCTGGAAACAAGGACTTGCAGAGTGAAAGAAACTGACACTGTCCCTACCTAGAGTTTTCTGTCCCTAGAATAAATGTTTTTTTTAATCACAATATAGCAAAAGGACAATTCACTCACTGTCCTTCCAGGTCCCTGGAAACAAGGACTTGCAGAGTGAAAGAAACTGACACTGTCCCTACCTAGAGTTTTCTGTCCCTAGAATAAATGTTTTTTTTAATCACAATATAGCAAAAGGACAATTCACTCACTGTCCTTCCAGGTCCCTGGAAACAAGGACTTGCAGAGTGAAAGAAACTGACACTGTCCCTACCTAGAGTTTTCTGTCCCTAGAATAAATGTTTTTTTTAATCACAATATAGCACAAGGAAAATTAACTCACTGTCCTTACAGGTCCCTGGAAACAAGGACTTGCAGAGTGAAAGAAAAAAAACACTCTCCCTACCTACAGTTTTCTGTCCCTAGAAAAAAATGTTTTTTTTAATCACAATATAGCAAAAGGACAATTCACTCACTGTCCTTCCAGGTCCCTGGAAACAAGGACTTGCAGAGTGAAAGAAACTGACACTGTCCCTACCTAGAGTTTTCTGTCCCTGGAATAAATGTTTTTTTCAGCACAATATAGCACAAGGACAATTAACTCACTGTCCTTACAGGTCCCTGGAAACAAGGACTTGCAGAGTGAAAGAAAAAAAATACTCTCCCTACCTACAGTTTTCTGTCCCTAGAAAAAAATGTTTTTTTTAATCACAATATAGCAAAAGGACAATTCACTCACTGTCCTTCCAGGTCCCTGGAAACAAGGACTTGCAGAGTGAAAGAAACTGACACTGTCCCTACCTAGAGTTTTCTGTCCCTAGAATAAATGTTTTTTTTAATCACAATATAGCAAAAGGACAATTCACTCACTGTCCTTCCAGGTCCCTGGAAACAAGGACTTGCAGAGTGAAAGAAACTGACACTGTCCCTACCTAGAGTTTTCTGTCCCTAGAATAAATGTTTTTTTTAATCACAATATAGCAAAAGGACAATTGACTCACTGTCCTTCCAGGTCCCTGGAAACAAGGACTTGCAGAGTGAAAGAAACTGACACTGTCCCTACCTAGAGTTTTCTGTCCCTAGAATAAATGTTTTTTTTAATCACAATATAGCAAAAGGACAATTCACTCACTGTCCTTCCAGGTCCCTGGAAACAAGGACTTGCAGAGTGAAAGAAACTGACACTGTCCCTACCTAGAGTTTTCTGTCCCTAGAATAAATGTTTTTTTTAATCACAATATAGCAAAAGGACAATTCACTCACTGTCCTTCCAGGTCCCTGGAAACAAGGACTTGCAGAGTGAAAGAAACTGACACTGTCCCTACCTAGAGTTTTCTGTCCCTAGAATAAATGTTTTTTTTAATCACAATATAGCACAAGGAAAATTAACTCACTGTCCTTACAGGTCCCTGGAAACAAGGACTTGCAGAGTGAAAGAAAAAAAACACTCTCCCTACCTACAGTTTTCTGTCCCTAGAAAAAAATGTTTTTTTTAATCACAATATAGCAAAAGGACAATTCACTCACTGTCCTTCCAGGTCCCTGGAAACAAGGACTTGCAGAGTGAAAGAAACTGACACTGTCCCTACCTAGAGTTTTCTGTCCCTGGAATAAATGTTTTTTTCAGCACAATATAGCACAAGGACAATTAACTCACTGTCCTTACAGGTCCCTGGAAACAAGGACTTGCAGAGTGAAAGAAACTGACACTGTCCCTACCTAGAGTTTTCTGTCCCTAGAATAAATGTTTTTTTTAATCACAATATAGCAAAAGGACAATTGACTCACTGTCCTTCCAGGTCCCTGGAAACAAGGACTTGCAGAGTGAAAGAAACTGACACTGTCCCTACCTAGAGTTTTCTGTCCCTAGAATAAATGTTTTTTTTAATCACAATATAGCAAAAGGACAATTCACTCACTGTCCTTCCAGGTCCCTGGAAACAAGGACTTGCAGAGTGAAAGAAACTGACACTGTCCCTACCTAGAGTTTTCTGTCCCTAGAATAAATGTTTTTTTTAATCACAATATAGCAAAAGGACAATTCACTCACTGTCCTTCCAGGTCCCTGGAAACAAGGACTTGCAGAGTGAAAGAAACTGACACTGTCCCTACCTAGAGTTTTCTGTCCCTAGAATAAATGTTTTTTTTAATCACAATATAGCACAAGGAAAATTAACTCACTGTCCTTACAGGTCCCTGGAAACAAGGACTTGCAGAGTGAAAGAAAAAAAACACTCTCCCTACCTACAGTTTTCTGTCCCTAGAAAAAAATGTTTTTTTTAATCACAATATAGCAAAAGGACAATTCACTCACTGTCCTTCCAGGTCCCTGGAAACAAGGACTTGCAGAGTGAAAGAAACTGACACTGTCCCTACCTAGAGTTTTCTGTCCCTGGAATAAATGTTTTTTTCAGCACAATATAGCACAAGGACAATTAACTCACTGTCCTTCCAGGTCCCTGGAAACAAGGACTTGCAGAGTGAAAGAAACTGACACTGTCCCTACCTAGAGTTTTCTGTCCCTAGAATAAATGTTTTTTTTTATCACAATATAGCACAAGGAAAATTAACTCACTGTCCTTACAGGTCCCTGGAAACAAGGACTTGCAGAGTGAAAGAAAAAAAACACTCTCCCTACCTACAGTTTTCTGTCCCTAGAAAAAAATGTTTTTTTTAATCACAATATAGCAAAAGGACAATTCACTCACTGTCCTTCCAGGTCCCTGGAAACAAGGACTTGCAGAGTGAAAGAAACTGACACTGTCCCTACCTAGAGTTTTCTGTCCCTGGAATAAATGTTTTTTTCAGCACAATATAGCACAAGGACAATTAACTCACTGTCCTTACAGGTCCCTGGAAACAAGGACTTGCAGAGTGAAAGAAAAAAAATACTCTCCCTACCTACAGTTTTCTGACCCTAGAAAAAAATGTTTTTTTTAATCACAATATAGCAAAAGGACAATTCACTCACTGTCCTTCCAGGTCCCTGGAAACAAGGACTTGCAGAGTGAAAGAAACTGACACTGTCCCTACCTAGAGTTTTCTGTCCCTAGAATAAATGTTTTTTTTAATCACAATATAGCAAAAGGACAATTCACTCACTGTCCTTCCAGGTCCCTGGAAACAAGGACTTGCAGAGTGAAAGAAACTGACACTGTCCCTACCTAGAGTTTTCTGTCCCTAGAATAAATGTTTTTTTTAATCACAATATAGCAAAAGGACAATTGACTCACTGTCCTTCCAGGTCCCTGGAAACAAGGACTTGCAGAGTGAAAGAAACTGACACTGTCCCTACCTAGAGTTTTCTGTCCCTAGAATAAATGTTTTTTTTAATCACAATATAGCAAAAGGACAATTCACTCACTGTCCTTCCAGGTCCCTGGAAACAAGGACTTGCAGAGTGAAAGAAACTGACACTGTCCCTACCTAGAGTTTTCTGTCCCTAGAATAAATGTTTTTTTTAATCACAATATAGCAAAAGGACAATTCACTCACTGTCCTTCCAGGTCCCTGGAAACAAGGACTTGCAGAGTGAAAGAAACTGACACTGTCCCTACCTAGAGTTTTCTGTCCCTAGAATAAATGTTTTTTTTAATCACAATATAGCACAAGGAAAATTAACTCACTGTCCTTACAGGTCCCTGGAAACAAGGACTTGCAGAGTGAAAGAAAAAAAACACTCTCCCTACCTACAGTTTTCTGTCCCTAGAAAAAAATGTTTTTTTTAATCACAATATAGCAAAAGGACAATTCACTCACTGTCCTTCCAGGTCCCTGGAAACAAGGACTTGCAGAGTGAAAGAAACTGACACTGTCCCTACCTAGAGTTTTCTGTCCCTGGAATAAATGTTTTTTTCAGCACAATATAGCACAAGGACAATTAACTCACTGTCCTTACAGGTCCCTGGAAACAAGGACTTGCAGAGTGAAAGAAAAAAAATACTCTCCCTACCTACAGTTTTCTGTCCCTAGAAAAAAATGTTTTTTTTAATCACAATATAGCAAAAGGACAATTCACTCACTGTCCTTCCAGGTCCCTGGAAACAAGGACTTGCAGAGTGAAAGAAACTGACACTGTCCCTACCTAGAGTTTTCTGTCCCTAGAATAAATGTTTTTTTTAATCACAATATAGCAAAAGGACAATTGACTCACTGTCCTTCCAGGTCCCTGGAAACAAGGACTTGCAGAGTGAAAGAAACTGACACTGTCCCTACCTAGAGTTTTCTGTCCCTAGAATAAATGTTTTTTTTAATCACAATATAGCAAAAGGACAATTCACTCACTGTCCTTCCAGGTCCCTGGAAACAAGGACTTGCAGAGTGAAAGAAACTGACACTGTCCCTACCTAGAGTTTTCTGTCCCTAGAATAAATGTTTTTTTTAATCACAATATAGCAAAAGGACAATTCACTCACTGTCCTTCCAGGTCCCTGGAAACAAGGACTTGCAGAGTGAAAGAAACTGACACTGTCCCTACCTAGAGTTTTCTGTCCCTAGAATAAATGTTTTTTTTTAAGCACACTATAGCAGAAGCACAAAACACACTGACACTCTCCCTACCTATCCTTCTCTTTCCCTAAACTAAAGGAATCCAGGTTAAGCAAGAAAGAAATAACAGTCACTGTCCCTGCCTATGCTACTCTATCCCTGCTCCGGAACACACTACACTAGGCCGCCGTGCTGGCGGCCTTTTATAGTGTGGGGCGTGTACTAAACACCCTCAGCAATAATTGGCCACAGGCATCCTGCCTGTGGCCAATCATTGCTCTCCTCGCTGCCGGCGCTGTGATTGGCCAAGCATGCGGGGTCACAGTGCATGCTTGGCCAATCACAGCGCCTGGATGACACTGCGATGGCGTAGTGCATTGTGGGCCGTTCGCGTCACTCGAATTTGGCGCGAACGGCCCAAATCGTTCGATCTTCGTCGAACGATCGAACAGCCAATGTTCGAGTCGAACGTATGTTCGACTCGAACACGAAGCTCATCCCTATCAGAGAGTATATTATAGTCAATAAAGCAGAGTTCCAGCCACAAATGTTTTTTTTTTTAAAGTCAGCAGCTACAAACACTATAGCTGCTGACTTTTAATTAGGAAACACTTACCTGTCCGGGGACCCGGCGATGTTGGGCCCCCCCCCCCCCCCCGCCCCCTGACATCGATCCGTCCATCAGATCGGGTGCAGGCGCCCCCATTGTAACTAAGAGAAACCGGCAGTGGAGACTTGCTTTCCTACTGCGCATGCGCGAGTCACGCTGTGCTTTTTGAATGGCCCGTCGTCTTCTGGGACACACACAGGTCCCAGAAGACAGCGAGGGAGAAGGAGGAGGGCCCGCCCCAGAAGAGGACATGACATCCTGGGCCACGGCCGACCTAGGACGGAGGTACACCTAGTACTTCAAAAAAGATACAAAAGAAAAAACATATATTTTTTTTAAATATCCAAAAACGAGGGGTGGAGGGGCGTGGTCTTTAGTTTAAGACCACCTTTAAAAAGTGGGTGGGACTCTGCTTTAAATAGTGGATGTGTATGGATGGTTTTTGAAGGATAAGGACATTGATTGGTGTCACTGTACAGTATGGTAAAGTGACGGCCGGGAGGGGCCGTTTTTGTTCTGGGAGGACCTCATATGACATGCACTATTCTTGCCACGCATGCGTACCTGTGGGGGCACGCAGCTCGGTAAATGGTGGTGGGCTGTGTCTCTGGATCGTGGTAAGGAGCCAATGACGAGGCTCTTTACCATGTGATCAGCTGTGTCCAATCACAGCTGATCACATGTAAACAAATGGCCATCAGTGTTGAATATCAGTGGCCATCAGTGCAGCAA
Source organism: Rana muscosa (assembly GCA_029206835.1). Taxonomy (NCBI): domain Eukaryota; kingdom Metazoa; phylum Chordata; class Amphibia; order Anura; family Ranidae; genus Rana; species Rana muscosa. Next base: position 32,084,555 of record CM055120.1, read on the forward strand.
ATCAGTGCTTGTCAGTGCTGAATATCAGTGCCTATCAGTGCAGCATATCAGTGCCCATCAGTGCAGCATATCAGTGCTTGTCAGTACTTAATATCAGTGCCTATCAGTGCAGCATATCAGTGGCCATCAGTACAGCATATCAGTGCCCATCAGTGCAGCATATCAGTGCTTGTCAGTGCTGAATATCAGTGCCTATCAGTACAGCATATCAGTGCTTGTCAGTGCTGAATATCAGTGCCTATCAGTACAGCATATCAGTGCCCATCAGTGCAGCATATCAGTGCTTGTCAGTACTGAATATCAGTGCCTATCAGTGCAGCAAATCAGTGGCCATCAGTGCAGCATATCAGTGGCCATCGGTGCAGCATATCAGTGCCTGTTAGTGCTGAATATAATAAATATTTTGGGTTAAACTTAACTTTTTCCAATACAGACGATCACTGCGATAATCGATGGCTAATCTCTACAAGACTACACTATGTTTTAAGTTGCCGTAACAATCTCCAGTGCTCCATGATTCAGGATTAGTAGAAGAGAGCAAATAGACTGTTTAAATAAAATTCCAGAATCCCTTTTGCATCCCTTTTGTCAACTGCTAATCCACAGCAGCTGGAAGATGTGCAGAATCAAGCAAGCTGAAGGAAGAGTTGGTCTGGGTGTGTCATGCCAGGACAGGAACTTATGGTAGAGTGAGTAAGGTTTGGAACAATGTATTTATTATTGTCTGTATCTTCCTGTCCTGGTGACAACCGTTCCCCAATTTCCTGTAGAGGTGTCACACCATACACAGAAAGATGAGATTATTTCACATAATACCAAGCACAGTCATATATGTATCATTAGAAAACTGTACAAAAGGATAGTTTACCTATACAATGACTCTATGGCCCAAACTTTTTATTATTGTTTGATAGATTAGGGAGGGGTTGGAATCCGTGTCAAGTTTTTATTGCCTGGTAAGAGGATAGTAGCGCCACTTTACTTATAAATGTCTAGAATAAGATTTTATTCCTATTTACCAGGAAATGCCAACACTTTTCTGGGCTTTGCAAATTTCCCCTTCTTCGGGGCTGAATGAGTCTGTACTGAAGTATCAAAAAAATGGAGATTTAATGCTAAGCTCTGCTGAACTTGAGGGAAGGAAAGCCTCAGTATAACATCCTCGTGTTTCTGATACTTCAGTCTAGGCCGGATTTCATGTCTCCAGTCTTGTCCAGCCCTGAAGAATCTGTGCAACCCTCGAAACGTGTTGGCCATTTCTGGTGAATTTGGTTAAAATCTTCTTGTGGGCATTTATAGGTGGCATGGCGTTTCTATCCCCTACCTGGTTTTCAAATTCCCTGAGGACCAATTACAAGTGTCTCAGAACAGTGACTCTATACACTATATTGTCAAAAGTATTGAGACACCTGCCTTAACAGAGTCCTGACCTCAACCCGATAGAACACCTTTGGGATGAATTAGAGCGGAAACTGCGAGCCAGGCTTTCTCATCCACATCAGTGCCTAACCTCACAAATTTGCTTCCTATAGACACACTCCAAAACCTTGTGGACAGCCTTCCCAGATGAGTTGAAGCTGTTGGCAAACTCAATATTGAACCCTATAGACAAAGACTGGGATGCAGTTTAAGTTCATGTGCGTGTAAAGGCAGGCGTCCCAATACTTTTGGTAATATAGTGTAGAACAGTGGTTCTTAACCATGGGCCATGGCCTGCTGCCAGGCTAGGCCTCCCTCCTCCTGACTCTCAAGCTAGCTGCAGGTCCCCTAACCTTTCCACAGCTTTCAGCTCCCACAGTGCCACCACCTTCCCATAGTAACTCACAGTGCCCCTGAACCTCTCACATGATGGCCCCCAAGTCCCCTGAGAGCCTTCAGCCTCCCACAGTGGCCCCCACCTCCCACAGTGGAACCCAGCCTCCCACAGTGCCACCCAGCCTCCCACAGTGCCCCCTCACCTCCCGCAGTACCACCCAGCCTCCCGCAGTACCACCCAGCCTCCCACAGTGCCACCCAGCCACCCAAAGTACCACCCAGCCTCCCACAGTTCCACCCAGCCTCCCACAGTTCCACCCAGCCTCCCACAGTGCCACCCAGCCTCCCACAGTGCCACACAACCACCCACAGTGCCCCCCACCCCCCAAAGTGCCCCCCAGCCTCCCACAGTGCCACCCAGCCTCCCACAGAAACACCCAGCCTCCCATAGTACCGTTCATATGGTAGCATGCTGCTATGTTGGTGCCAAGAAAATGGAAAATGTTATGAAATACTTACCCTAATTTTCATTTACTGGCACCAATCCAGGGCACAATACATGTGGTAGAATGCTATGTTGGCGCCAGGAAAGAGTAAAATTGTATTAAATATCGTAATTTTCCCTTCTTGCCACCAATCCATGGCAGTATTTATGTGGTAGCATGCTGCTATGTTGGAACCAGGAATACGGAAAATTTGTATCAAATACTTACCATCATTTTCCTGTAATTTTACCATAATTTTTCTTTCCTGGAGCCAAACCATGACAACAGAAACATGTAACAGAAAGTTGTATCAAACACTTACCGTCATTTCCTTTTCTGTAGCCAATCCATGGCAGAATTCACGTAGTAGTATGCTGCCATGTTGGCACCAGGAATACAGAAAATTGTATCAAATACTTACTATAATTTTCCTTTCCTGGGGTCAATCCATGGCTGCATTCATGTGGTAGTATTGTGCTATGTGGATGCCAGGAAAATGGAAAATTTTATCAAATACTTACCGTATTTTTCCTTTGTTGGCACCAATCCAGGGCACAATACATGTGGTAGAATACTGTTATGTTGGCGCCAGGAAAGTGTAAAATTGTATCAAATACCGTAATTTACCCTTCTTGGCACCAATCCTTGCCAGTATTCATGTGGTAGTATGCTGCTATGTTGGCACCAGGAAAATATAAAAATGTATCAAATACTTACCATAATTTTCCCGTAATTTTACAATAATTTTCCTTTGCTGGGGCCAAACCATTGCAGCAGAAACTTGTAACAAAAAATTGTATCAAATACTTACCGTAATTTTCCTTCTCTGTAGCCAATCCATGGCAGAATTCACGTGGTAGTATGCTGCCATGTTGGTACCAGGAATACAGAAAATACTATCATTTTCTGGGGTCAATCCATGGCTGCATTCATGTGGTAGTATGCTGCTATGTTGGCGCCAGAAAAATTGTATCAAATACTTACCGTAATTTTCCTTTACTGGCACCAATCCAGGGCACAATACATGTAGTAGAAGGCTGCTATGTTGGTGCCAGGAAAGTGTAAAATTGTATCAAATACTGTAATTTTTCCTTCTTGGCACCAATCCTTGGCATTATTCATGTGGTAGTATGCTGTTATGCTGGCACCAGGAATATGGAAAATTGTATCAAATATTTACCATAATTTTCCTGTCATTTTACCATAATTTTTCTTTCCTGGAGCCCAACCAAATGTTAGCACCAGGAAAATGTAAAATTGTATCAAATACCATAATTTTCCTGTAATTTTACAATAATTTTCCTTTGCTGGGGCCAAACCATTGCAGTAGAAACTTGTAAAAGAAAATTGTATCAAATACTTACCGGAATTCCCTATCTTGGAGCCAATCCATGGCAGAATTCATGTGGTAGTATGCTGCTATGTTGGCGCAAGCAAAATGTAAAATTTTATCAAATACTTACCATATTTTTCCCGTAATTTTACAATAATTTTTCTTTGCTGGGGCCAAACCATGGCAGCAGAAACTTGTAACAGAAAATTGGATCAAATACTTACCATAATTTCCTATCATGGAATCAATCCATGGCAGAATTCATGTGGTAGTATGCTGCTATGTTGGCACCAGGAAAATGGAAAATTGTATCAAATGCTTACCATAATTTTCCTTTCCTAGCACCAATCCATGCTAGAATACGCACTGCTATGTTGGCACCAGGAGAATGTAAAATTGTATCAAATACTTACCATAATTTTACCGTAATTTTTCAATAATTTTCCTTTGTTGGGGCCAAACCATTGCAGCAAAAACTTGTAACAGAAATTTGTATCAAATACTTACCGTAATTCCCTATCTTGGAGCCAATCCATGGCAGAATTAATGTGGTAGTATGCTGCTATGTTGGCGCAAGGAAAATGGAAAATTGTATCAAATATTTACCATAATTTTCCTTTCCCAGCACAAATCCATATATCCTGCCATGTTGGCACCAAGAAGAACACTTTGCCTTTAGTTTTCTGCCCCTTTAATAGCGTTACCTGGGCACTATTTAATGATGTAAATTCCATAAAATAAGCCTACACACTTCAAATGCCAAAAAAAATATTATCCCCTTAAAGTGGGGCATTGTCAAAATAATTGCATTTCCAATCAGCCAAAAGAAATTCACTTTTTAGCCTGTGATAGATGGCGAGGCCAGTTATTAAAAACGAGAGCCGGGGATTAAGGTCCCTCAATTGTTTTCACATGATGCAACGTTAAATCCATCTTTTGAACTGGATAAAATTTCCTTCTCGTTCCCATAAACTTTACAAAGTTCCAGTGCTCTCAAGTTACACACGGTGACCCAACGAGGCTGCACTTTTCCCCTCTACCAGTCTGCCGAGCTCGAGTAATCAAACCCAGACCGGCGAGCAGCTTTGCCGCGCAGAGAGCTGAGCTTTTTTTTTTTTTTTCAGACACATGAACTCCCCGGGGCGGCGAGAATCTCGAGCTCAAGAAATCCTTCAAAACCCAAATGGAAATAAGATAATACATCGGGACTGTGACTTCATCCTCGTTATCAGATGGCGGTCGCTTTTCCGCCTCTGTTTCTGATCAGCGTAAACAGCGCGTTGAGTTATTTATCGTAGACGTCAGAGTGGGGCGGGGGGGCACGTGGTGCATTACGTGCGCCGGAATATGATTTGAATTTACAGTTTGGAACGATGATGTTGATGGAGCTGGCATATCTTTTCATTGGGAACAGCCGGCCTTTGATTGTAATTAGAGTTTATTTTCGTTATATTTCCTACAAACTGAGTTACGGATCTTGTGCCACTGGTTACATGTCTTCACTGATGGAACCCCATGATCCTGTGCTGGTTTCGGAAAGCTTTGAGAGGGCTGGAAAGGTGACAAAGATGACAAAAATTAAAGATGAACCTAAAATATGTTTATTCAGTGCCAGATCTACCATTAGGCTAGATAGGCTTTTGCCTATGGGCAGCAGAGGCAATCGGGAGGTTATTGGACACACATTTTTTCCCATCATGTTTCAAGCTGAACAGATATAAAAAACACATATAAGCATAACTTTGTAATCATAATACATCATTTAATATATTCTTAACCACTTAAATACCGGGCACTTTCACCCCCTTCCTGCCCAGGCTAATTTTCAGCTTTCAGTGCTGTCACACTTTGAATGACAATTGCGCGGTCATACAACATTGTACCCATATACAAAAAAAAATGTTTTGCAAATAAGTAATTTTTCTTCTTCACTGATATGTGCTAATGAGGCTGCACTAATGGGCACGGATGAGGCGGCACTGATGAGGCTGCACTAATGGGCACTGATAAAGGCTGCACTAATGGGCACTGATGAGGCTGCACTGATGGGCACTGTTGAGGCTGCCCTGATGTGAACTAATAAGGCTGCACTGATGGGCACTCATAGGCTGCCCTGATGAGGCTGCCCTGATGTGAACTAATGAGGCTGCACTGATGAGCACTAAAGAGGCTGCACTAATGAGCACTCATAGGCTGCACTGATGAGGCTGCCCTGATGTGAACTAATGAGGCTGCACTGATGAGGCTGCACTAATGGGCACTGATGAGGCTGCACTGATAGGCACTTATAGGCTGCCCCGATGTGAACTATTGAGGCTGCACTGATGGGCACTAATGAGGCTGCACTGATGGGGCAGCACCAGGCCCAGACTGGCCATAGGGCCACACACCCGGTGGGCCAGGGCTGCCCAGTCCGTGGCCTGTTGATTGCCGGGCCACACAGCCAGAGGTAAGCATGACGGCGGTCCGGACAGGGCTAACATAGACCACGCCCGCCGCTCACCTCCCGCTATGCGGCCATGCCTGTTTCTCCTCCAGCTGGCTGCAGGGCTGAGATGAGTGTCTCTCCTCAGAGCCAGGTCCTGTGCCTGCCCCGCCCCCACTTCCCGGGGATATGTGGGGGGGGGGGAGTTTGAACCCAGAAGTGGAAAGGTGCTCCTCTTTAAGGGGAGCTCTGTGGACTCTGGTGCAAGGGGGGGTGGTGAGCAGAGAACTCCTTACATCAGAGCTCCCCTTAAATCAGGGTTCCCAGAACACCCCTTACATCAGAGTTCCTCTTTACATTAGAGTCCACAGAGCTCCCCCTTACAGTGTAACTGGAAATTCTGCGGACTCTAAGGGGGGCTGTGTGGACTCTAATGTAAGGGGGGCTCTGTGGTCTCTGATGTAAGGGGGCGGTGCAGACTCTGATGTAAGGGAGGGCTCAGTGGATTGTGATGTAAGGGGGGCTGTGCATACTCCGATGTAAGGGGGGCTGTGCGGACTCTGATGTAAGGGAAGCTCTGTGGATTGTGATGTAAGGGGGCGGTGCAGACTCTGATGTAAGGGGGGGCTCAGTGGATTCTGAAGTAATGGGGGCTGTGCGAACTATGATGTAAGGGAGCAGGGGGTGGGAGGAGCTCTACACAGTAAGCAGAGAGTAAAAGGGGATACTGTGATTAGAGAGAAAGGGGGGGGGGGAGGCTGTGATTTCTAGGGGCACTGTAATGTAAAGTCACACTGATATAAAGAGGAATGCACTGTAAAGTGGTACTGTTTTTATTACAGTGCCCCTTTACAGTGCAGTCCCCTTTATATCACAGTGTGGAGGGCCGACTCTGGGAATTTCCCATCACCAACTGCCCCCGCAAACGCCTACTCCCCTGGTCCCCGGAAAAATTGGCTGCTCAGTCTAAAATGCCTATTTTTTGTCTCAGTCAGAGCCTGGACGGCACTGATAGGCACTAATGAGTTGGCACTGATAAGCTGCACTGATGAGCACTGATAAGCTGCACTGATGAGCACTGATGAGGCAGCACTGATGGGCACTGATAAGCTGCATGGATGGGCACTGATAAGATGCACTGATTGGCACTGATGGGGCTGCACTGAATATCAGGACACTGATGATCAGTTCCCTGATCATCAGTGTAAACAGTGTGCTGACAGCCTTGCCGATAACTGGCAAGTCTGTTTACATTGTGATCAGCTGTGATTGGCCCTTTACCCTGATCTGTGATCGCTGTGTCCTAAGGACACAGCGGTCACAGAGTGTGCCTGGTGCATGCTGCAGGGTGCCGGGTTCTAGGAGGACGTCTATGGAAGCTGTCGCCTTGCCAGAACTCCCAGGTACCACACTGTAACCATCTTTTTGGCTATAGCATGGTATTAAAGTGGATAAATACAAGCAGTGTAAGTCCCTGAATTTGGCCGGATATTATCTTATTGCAGTCCCTATACAGCAGGATTGGCGTGTGAGAGGAAGCAGCAGCACAAGGAGCCAATCGGTTTATGAGCTGACAAGGAGCATGCTAATAGGAGGAGATAGTAAAGTGATGAGCACATCACTGTGCTGTTTCTCCTTTCACTGTCCAGTCAACAGTTGGGGGCTCGTCCGGGATGGCCTGTGCTCAGAGGAAGTGAGTTGAATGATGCTGGCCATCTAACAGCAAAAAAAGTCTCTGAAATTAAAACTGAATATTGTTGCAAAATCTGGTGGTCATTTAACCTTTGGATGGACTATTCATTTTTTATCTTGTGATGCCGCGTACACACGACCGTTTTTCATGACGAGAAAAATGCAATTTTTTAAATTGGTCATTAAAAACCGTCGTGTGTAGGCTCCAGAGCATTTTTCTCGACGAGAAAAATGGCCATTAAAAATTTAGAACATGCTCTATTTATTCTCGTCGTTTTTCTCGTCGTGAAAAACGGCCGTGTGTACGCTTTAATAACGGGAAAAAACGCGCATTCTCAGAAGCAAGTTATGAGACGGGAGCGCTCGTTCTGGTAAAACTAGTGTTCATAATGGAGATAGCACATTCGTCACGCTGTAACGGACTGAAAAGCACGGAGACTGAAAAGCGTGAATCGTCTCTCACCAAACTTTTACTAACACGCGGTAACACAAAATCAGCAAAAGCAGCCCAAAAGGTGGCGCCATCCGAATGGAACTTCCCCTTTATACTGCCGTTGTACATGTTGTACGTCACCGCGCTTTACTCAAGCATTTTTTTTTCACGATAGTGTGTATGCAAGGCAGGCTTGAGAAGAATCACGTCGAGAAAAACATTGTTTTTTTCCATGACATTAAAAACAGTCGTGTGTACGCGGCATTCGTTTTGGCTGGGCTTTAAATCTCAGCCATAGAATGTGACAAGGCAAGATGATGCTTGTCCAAAAACAGGATGGGAGGGTTTGAAAGTTGTTGAAGCCCCCTCCCCCTGTTCTAGATGGATAATCCCATCTTTGGTGCCAGGACATCTGCATAGGTGTCAATCCTTTGGATCACCTGGTTGATGGGCGAATCCATAACTTTCACGCCATCCTGTTCTTGGGCAATCAGCATCTGCCTTGACAAATTCCATGGTGATTGGATTAAGGTGTTTGTGCTACCTGTGTGGATATAAATGTTGGGGTATTTTCATGACACTCCTAAGAACCAAAGAAGTGGATAAGCTACAAAACATCTTGAACATTACAGAACGAGTCCAGCTGAATGTGACCAACTACTACTAGATACACCATGACCTGGATAGATGAGAACCTTCACAGACGCCCAAAGCACCGCATTGTCCCTTTCACAGTCACCATGCGTGACGGCTCTCAGTTTACTCCTGGGAAGCCAACTCTCGACCCCGGCTGCACACCAGAATTGGGTTCATCAGGCTGATAGACGAAAATGAAAATGTATCCAAAACCAAAACTTTTTTAGTTTTAGTTTTCGATAGTGTGGAAGGGTTAGAACCCCTGGCAGTTTTTATTACTACCTCTGTTTGTCTTGTTGACCATTGTTCATGGGCTGAGGGGAAAAATACAATATTTTGGAACAAGAGAGGTGGTTTCCCTCACCTTGTAGAAATTTCCTCTCACTTCCTGTTCTGTGTACAGAGCAGAAAGTTAAGGTAAATCTCCCTAGTGAGACACAGATGATATAAAGAAGAAAAATAACATTGGTTTTTACCTTATCTAACCAAAAAAAAAAAAAGAGTATAGGTATACTTGATATTTAGATGAAACTTGTCTGGATGGGAATAAAGTGGCTACCATTGCTGTCCACTGTCTTGCTGATTATCATTCTCTGACTTCCAGCTTGAGCTATTGAGCTCTGCAAACAATAGACTTTTATCTGCAGAGCAATATATTCCTGATCAAATTTTGGAAAGGATACTAGATCGCCACCTGCTGGTCGTGATCAATACTAATAATATAACATATTCATATGCAATACTTCATACTTTTAATTTATTTTTTTAAATTTTATTTTAGGTACTTATATAACGCTGTCATATACAGTGGGTACGAAAAGTGTTCAGACCCCCTTACATTTTTCACTCTTTGTTATATTGCAGCCATTTGCTAAAATCATTTAAGTTCATGTTTTTTCCTCATTAATGTACACACAGCACCCCATATTGACAGAAAAACACAGAATTGTTGACACTTTTGCAGATTTATTGAAAAAGAAAAAGTGAAATATCACATGGTCCTAAGTATTCAGACCCTTTGCTCAGTATTTAGTATTTGCACCCTTTTGATCTAATGCAGCATTGAGTCTTTTTGGGAAAGATGCAACAAGTTTTTCACACCTGGATTTGGGGATCCTCTGCCATTCCTCCTTGCAGATCCTCTCCAGTTCTGTCAGGTTGGGTGGTAAATGTTGGTGGACGGACATTTTTAGGTCTCTCCAGAGATGCTCAATTGGATTTAAGGTCAGGGCTTTGGCTGGGCCATTCAAGAACAGTCACGGAGTTGTTGTGAAGCCACTTCTTCGTTATTTTAGCTGTGTGCTTAGGGTCATTGTCTTGTTGGAAGGTAAACCTTCGGCCAGTCTGAGGTCCTGACCACTCTGGAGAAGGTTTTCATCCAGGATATCCCTGTACTTGGCCGCATTCATCTTTCCCTCGATTGCAACCAGTCGTCCTGTCCCTGCAGCTGAAAAACACCCCCCCAGCATGATGCTGCCACCACCATGCTTCACTGTTGGGACTGTATTGGACAGGTGATGAGCAGTGCCTGGTTTTCGCCACACATACCGCTTAGAATTAAGGCCAAAAAGTTCTATCTTGGTCCCAACAGACCAGAGAATCTTATTTCTCACCATCTTGGAGTCCTTCAGGTGTTTTTTTATCGCAAAGTCCATGCGGCTTTCATGTGTCTTGCACTGAGGAGAGACTTCCGTCGGGCCACTCTGCCATAAAGCCCCAACTGGTGGAGGGCTGCAGTGATAGTTGACTTTCTACAACTTTCTCCCATCTGCCGACTGCATCTCTGGAGCTCAGCCACAGTGATCTTTGGGTTCTTCTTTACCTCTCTCACCAAGGCTCTTCTCCCCCGATAGCTCAGTTTGGCCGGACGGCCAGCTCTAGGAAGGGTTCTGGTCATCCCAAACATCTTCCATTTAAGGATTATGGAGGCCACTGTGCTCTTAGGAACCTTAAGTGCAGCAGAATTTTTTTTGTAACCTTGGCCAGATCTGTGCCTTTCCACAATTCTGTCTCTGAGCTCTTCAGGCAGTTCCTTTGACCTCATGATTCTCATTTGCTCTGACATGCACTGTGAGCTGTAAGGTCTTATATAGACAGGTGTGTGGCTTTCCTAATCAAGTCCAATCAGTATAATCAAACACAGCTGGACTCGAATGAAGGTGTAGAACCATCTCAAGGATGATCAGAAGAAATGGAGTTAAATATATGAGTGTCACAGCAAAGGGTCTGAATACTTAGGACCATGTGATATTTCAGTTTTTCTTTTTTAATAAATCTGCAAAAATTTCAACAATTCTGTATTTTTCTGTCACTATGGGGTGCTGTGTGTACATTAATGAGGAAAAAAATGAACTTAAATGATTTTAGCAAATGGCTGCAATATAACAAAGAGTGAAAAATGTAAGGGGGTCTGAATACTTTCCGTACCCACTGTATATATTGTATATTCACATCGGTCCCTGCCCTCAAGAAGCTTACAATCTAAGGTCCCTAACTCACATTCATACATACATACTAGGGCCAATTTATACAAGAATGAATTACCTACCAGCATGTCTTTGGAGTGTGGAAGGAAACCGGAGTACCTGGAGGAAACCCACACAGGCACAGAGAGAACATGCGAACTCCAGGCAGGTAGTGTCGTGGTTGGGATTCTAACCAGCAACCCTTTTGCTGCTAGGTGAAAGTGCTAACCACTTCACCACACTGTGCTGCCCCCAAATTTAGCTAACAAAATTCTTATTTTTTATAGTGCTGAAAACAATAAAGCAATAAAGAGAACAGTCACGTGGACAAGGTTGAGAGATTTATTTTGATATTAGATCTTTGTTAAGCAGTAAAATACAAGGTCCACTCCGATTGCACAGGCCCCGCCCCCTTTACAAATCACCTAACGGTAATAATGTAAAATGTGTTTGTAATAAAATAATTACTGCAAGATCTGCTTTTAGGTGTATCTAAAGCTATTATTTTAATTATGGTTTTATATTTTTTGTGATTTTTCTTTTTCTTTTCTTTTTGCAGTGTTTTTCATGTTGAATTAACTTGATTTCCTCTCCCATAGACACAACAGGAAACATTAATACAATTTTTCTGTCCCGGACCCTAGGACATAGTTAATTCCACCCACAACCTGCCTCACCCAGACCCTGCCCACCTACTGGAGCGGTTCACCCCAAACCCCGCCTCTAATAATCCTGGGATCGCCAAAGATACTAGACATGTGCACTGCCAAAAAATTTGTTAATTTTCGTTTCATTTGTTTGTTTGTTTTTTTCCCCCGTTTTTCGGGTCATTCGTTATGATCGCAATTCATAAATTCCTAAATTCTTAAATGTAAAAAATTCGTAAATTCGAAAATCCGAAAATAAGAGCGAAAATCCAAAAATTCTAAAGAGTAACTAACTAATAATAACTAACTATTAAATGATAGGTATTGGAATATCCTTTAAAATTTGGCTGTTAGTGAACGTAACAAATACTAATTTGTCCTCATTCATTTGTTATGAATTATCCGAAATAACGAATGCCGCATCTAAACAAATAACAGAACAAATTAATCATAAATAATAATAATAATAATAATAATAATCAAAAGTTTTTATTATTATTATTGTTATTTATTATTATTAATTCGTTACGTTCAATTCATTTAGATACGGCATTCGTTATTTCGGATAATTCGTAACTTCGGATAAATACGTATTCATTACGTTCACTAACAGTCAAATTTGAAAGTAAATTCCAATACCTATAATTTAATAGTTAGTAACAGTTAAGTTATTATTAGTTAGTTATTATTTCAGATTTTCCAGTTTTTGAATTTACGATATTTTCGAATTTTTGAATTTACTAATGTACGAATATTCAAATTTATGAATATTCTGAAAAATTAGTTAAACGGCTTTTCGTTAATTCGGATATTTTCGAATTACCGTATATACTCGAGTATAAGCCGAGTTTTTCAGCACATTTTTTGTGCTGAAAATGCCCCCCTCGGCTTATACTCGAGTCACCTTTTTTCGCCTGATCTCCCGGACTTTGGGGACCCGGTACCGACCGATTTTGTAAGTTTGCCCACTTACAAAGAAATTAAGGGTCTATAATTTTCATCATAGGTGTACCGTATATACTCGAGTATAAGCCGAGTTTCTCAGCACATTTTTTGTGTGCTGAAAATGCCCCCCCATGGCGTATACTCGAGTCTGTGTCCATCTTCACGTTTGTGCGCCTGTTTCTGGCCAGCCGTAGGTCCCCTGGACCCCACACTTGGCACACATGTAGCCCCACTCTTCCTCTACAAAAGGAACCTACGGCCAGGGAGCACCGATTTTTCAAATCCCGGCACCCCTTCCATAGACTCCCATGTTAAACGGTCATTTATCCGGTAAATTTGGGGACCTGGTACCGGCCGGTCGTAGGTCCCCTGGACCCGAAACTTGACACACATGTAGCCCTATTTCTTCTCTATAAGTGTGCAAAGTTTTTTGTCTGGGAGACCTACGGCGGGGGAGCACAGATTTTTCAGATCTGGGCACCCCTTCCATAGACTCCCATGTTAAACGTCAGTCTAGTCATGGGCACAGTAAGTCATGGACACAGTGAGGCATGGACACAGTGAGGCATGGGCACAGTGAGGCATGGGCACAGTGAGGCATGGACACAGTGAGGCATGGGCACAGTGAGGCAAAGTGAGGCACAGTGAGGCATGCAGATGGACACCCTAGGCTTATACTCGAGTCAATACGTTTCCCCAGTTTTTTGTGATAAAATTAGGTGCCTCGGTTTATATTCGGGTCGGCTTATACTCGAGTATATACGGGTAACAAATTTGTCGAAATTCGTTAAAAAAACGAATTTGGAGCAAATTGCACATGTCTAAAAAAAATTCACGTGAAAAAGTGGATGAACGCATTGAAATGTATGAAAGTTCCAAACAAATTTAAAGCGGAGGTTCCGTGGTCCATCGTTTTTTTTTTTTTATCATTGCATTGAAAGTTGTTTCAGTTAGCAACCTAGTACTCACGTGTTTGACGATTTGAATCATCCCCCATCTGATTTATTAGAAAAAATAAACCTATAAAAAACTATGCAGGAATTTGCCATTTTGCTTGTGGGCGTTGTGAAGCCCACAAGCACATACTTCCGGGAAGCGGTGAATGCTAGTCACGCGACGAGTGAAGACCCGCGAGATTTCGATGAGACCCCACCGCAACCGCAAGTCAAACACTTGGCTCGCAGTTTGCTGGGTGGTCCCCTAATTTCGAATTTCGCATCACTTTCTGCCATAGAGACTCAAGCCCCGTACACACGATCGGATAACCTATGGATTTTCATCCGATGGATTTGTCCATCGGAAATCCGATGAAACTGTTTTTCATCAGTCTTGGCCACACACCATCAGTCAAAAAACCGACCGTTCCAAACGCGGTGACGTAAAACACTCCGATGAGCCGAGAAAAATGAAGTTTAATGCTTCTGAGCATGCGTCGACTTGATTCTGAACATGCGTGGGTTTTTTAACCAATGGACTTGCCCATAGACGATCGGAAATTCCCATCGGTTTTTTATCCATCGGAAAATTTTAAAACAAGTTCTATTTTTTACAACCGATGGAAAAAAGACCGATGGGTACCATACACGATCGGTTGGTCTGATGAAAACCATCCATCGGACGGTTTTCATCAGTCAAACCGATCGTGTGTACGGGGCTTAACAGGCAGAGTAAATATCCCCATTGGGGTCACAGTCAGCAATCAAAACCTGCCAGAGGCTCCAACTTCCACATTCTACCCAAATCTAAAAATTGAATTTAACTTTAGATACATTGACACTGTATTTGTCTCAGGTTAAAAAAAAATCCTCCTGACCTCTGTTTAGGTGACCTGTGAACATCAGATCGTCAATTGATAGGGGGGGGGGACACATAGACCACAGGAGACCGCCGTCCGATGACAGTTGTACGCATCCCATTGACTGAACCACACAGACACGGAATGTTTCCATTCGAATGATTCCTCACCTATAATAAAGTGAAAATGTATTTTTAAGTCTCCCGTCTCTCGGTTTCCACCCGCGAGCAGCGATTTATGAAACGCTCGGCTTGTTAGGAAGTTAATAGTAAATTCAGAAACATATTTTATGGGGAAAGATTGTCACCTCGTTCCCTACAACATCTGAGGAGTGAATCAGACATTCGGAATTCAGAATGAAATACTTTGCTCGCTTTCCTTTCCATCTTGTAATGGTCATTAAAATACTTTAATTCTCCCTTGGACGGTTCTGTCCACATGTGTTGGCAGCCAATCGGTTTTCTCCAATAAACGGTCCTCGTAGACGTAAGTTGATCTTTGATAGATTTGTCCAAAGAAATGGTCAGATGGGGAAAGGAGGGTCTAAGGGACCCAAGTGACTCTTGAAAAATGTGTAGCTGTTTTGGACATTTTTTTTTACATTTCTTATAATGACTAAAAATTATGAATATAAAATATTGCATATTAATTGAAATTTACACAAAAGTGAGTGTATCACAGCACTAACTTTTCTCTCTCTATACAACCCGGACCGGATTAATGTGGGGGCTATTGGAGTTGCAGCTCCAGGCCCCTACCATAATATCGGCCCAATACATTGATTCTAGACACAATTACCGGCCGCCAACCGCTAGCCGCTACATTGCCTTGCAGACGCCAGACAGCTGCATTATTGGCCCAATACAGACAGTGAGCCGGCCGGCGGCCGCTGCATACATTGCCTTGCAGAACGGCCTCTTGTGGCGAGGTACCGGTGCACCGAGGCTGAGCGCACTCCTCCCCTTGGAGTCCTGCATGCTTCCCTGTCGGGTGAAGCTTGACGTCCCAGCCGGCGTGAAGTCATCCAGAGGCCGACCTGAGGTGCTTAATGGGAAAGGAGTGCGGGCGGCGCTGTTGCATGGGGCTGGGGAAGTCGGGCAGATGATAAGTTGCTATCCTTTTCTGCAGCTCAGTGTACTGGCTGAAGTGGTTTAACTCTTGGGGAGGACGGGGGCTATCAGTGCCGCCTATCAGTGCCCATTAGTGTAGCTCATCAGTGCCACCTATCAGTGCCCATATGTGCCGCATATAAGTGCCCATCAGTGCTGCCTATCAGTGCCACTTATCAGTGTCCATCAGTGTATCTTATCAGTGCCGCCTATCGGTGCCCATTAGTGCAGCTCATCAGGGCCACCTATCAATGCCAGTGCCACCTATCAGTGTCCATCAGTGCTGCTTATCAGTGCCGCCTATCAGTGCTGCCTATCAGTGCCACCCATCAGTGAAGCAGATCAGTGCCCATCAGTGCTGACTATAAGTGCCCATCAGTGCCACATATTAGTGCTGCCTCATCAGTGCCACCTTATCAGTGCCCATAAGTGCCGTCTATCAGTGCCCATCAGTGCTGCCTATCAGTGCAGCTCTTTAGTGCCCATCAGTGCAGCCTCATCAGTGATGCCTCATTGGTGCCCATCAGTGTCACTTACCAGTGTAGCATCATCAGTGAAGAAGAAAAATTATTTATGTGCAAAATGTTATAACAAACTAAGAAAAACATTTTTTTTCCCAAAAATGTCAGTCTTTTTTTGATGTTTAGCAAAAAAGAAAAACCCCAGTGGTGTTTAAATACCACCAAAAGAAAGGTATATTTGTGTGAAAAAAAAATGATAAAAATGTCATATGGGTACAGAGTTGCATGACCGCGCAATTGTCATTTAAAGTGTGACAGCGCTGAAAATTGATCTGGGCATTTCCAAAAATAAGGCCCACTGAATCCTCAGCATTATGCTCTTAATCCGGCCCTGTATACAACTCTCTCCGACGATTCAATCAGAGACAGGCAGACAGCTTCCGCTATGCCATCTCTTTAGAAAACCCATAGATCTCTGAGAATCCTTTGTTTAACTTCTTCCCTACTGGGCTAATTCAGACACTTCTCACATGTAAAAATCAGCATTTTTTTGCTAAAAAATTTACTAAGAACCCCCCCCCCCCCCAACATTATTTGTTAAGTAAAGATCTTATAGAATAAAAAAAGTGGGTGTTGCAATTTTTTATGTCACACAGTATTTGCGCAGTGATTTTTCAAATGTTTTGGAAATAATACACTTTAATAAATTTTATTGCACGCAAACACAATATACTACCCAATTTTTGTTAAAATATAAAATATATTTTTACACCGAGCAAATAGATACCTCACATGTCACACTTTAAAATTGCGTACGGCGCCAAACTTCAGTACCTAAAAATGTCCATAGGAGATACTTTAAAAGCCTTTACAGGTTTCCAGTTTAAAGTTTTACAGGAGGTCTGGACTAGGATTATCGCAACGATACCTCACATGTGTGGTGCGATCACCATTTACATATGCGCGCGGGACTTACGTATGCATTTGTATATGCACATGAGCACAGGGGACAGGGCACATCATTTTTTTTTACATTTATTTTATTTAAAACTTTTTTTTTTTTTACTGTCCCTTTATTTTTTTTAATCAACTTTATTGCTATCACAGGGGATGAACAACATTCCTTGTGATAGCATGGGGCGTGACAGGTCCTCTTTATGAAGAGATCTGGATTCTATTAGACCTCAGATCTCTTCTCTGGCCTCCAATGCAGCCGATCAGACACTGATTGGTCTGATCGGCTGCTTCATTGGCCAATAACAGGCCAGTAAACAACCAAAAACGGAAGTGATGAAATCCTCATTGTTTCCAGTTTCTGACGTCACAAAGAGGGGGGAACAAAGTCAGTTCTTCTCTCTCCCGATTGGATGATGGCAGGAGAGGGGGGGGCACCCCTGTAGAAGTGATCAAGTGGCTTTATAGCCATTCAAATCAATTCTACATAAAAGAGCATTGCCAGCTGCCTGTAGCTGCAGACATCATCCTGTTACAACCACTTAAACCCCAGGACATCATATGACATTCTCCCATACCGGTACTCTGGAATTCCTTTGTCATGTGTTTTCCCCAAACTAAATGATTATTTGGTAAAACTCTGTATTATAAGCAATTAACATTTTTAATTTTTAATTATTTTTTTGCAACTTTTTTTCATTCTTTGTTGCATCCCTGTGTTGCTGATACTCCCCCAATCAGGAGACAGGAGTAGAGTGTTGTCACCCTATAACAGGAAGTGCCAGAACAACGACCTTCATTGCTCAATCTATTTTACTGTAAGCTGTGGATTTCAAACTATTGAAAATGACTGTCTAATTCCTACCTTCTCCTTGTCACCCAAAGCCCTCCTGTTGTCTAATAGACTGAACAGGAATAATTTGGAACAAGGCCCAATACTGATGGCTGCAACAATGGCATGTTGGCATGGATCTTCCAAGACTTATTGTCTTCCTTCCATTTCTGGACCGCTAACTCCTCTACTTGATCATCCACATTTCTTTCGGGGCCTTCATTCTTTGGGCATCAGTATTTGAAACAGATCTTTCTGGTCTCAGATTAAATTTATTCTTACAAAGGACTCCCATGATATCACAGGGCAAAATCCAATCCCATAGGAAACATTTGGTTCCACCACAGGCAGCTACTTAACCACTTAAAGACCGCCTCACGCCGATATACGTCGGCAGAATGGCACGGCTGGGCACATGAACGCCCTTTAAGAGCCCAGCCGTGGGTCACAAGCGCGCCGCCGGCGGAGCGCTCGCGACCCGGTCCTGAGCTCCGTGACCGCACCCGCGGGACCCACGGACCCGATCGTCGCCGGTGTCCCACGATCGGGTCACAGAGCTAAAGAACAGGGAGAGGTGAGTGTAAACAAACCTTTCCCTGTTCTTCTCCGTGGCATGATGTCAGTGATCGTCTGTTCCCTGTCATTGGAACAGACGATCAGTGACGTGTAACGTGTAGCCACGCCCCCCTACAGTAAGAATCTTTTCTTAGGGTACACTTAACTACTACAGCACCACCTAGTGGTTAACCCCTTCACTGCCAGTGTCCTTTTCACAGTAAACAGTGCATTTTTATAGCACTGATCGCTGTGAAAATGACAATGCTCCCAAAAATGTGTCAAAAGTGTCCGATGTGTCCGCCATAATGTCGTAGTCACTAAAAAAAAATCGCTGATCGCCGCCATTACTAGTAAAAAAAAAAAATGCCATAAAACTACCCCCTATTTTGTAAACGCTATACCTTTTGCGCAAACCAATCAATAAACGGCGATTGCGATTTTTTTTACCAAAAATATGTAGAAGAAAACATATCGGCCTAAACTGAGGAAAAATGTTTTTTTAAATATATTTTTGGGGTATATTTATTATAGCAAAAAGTAAAAAATATTGCATTTTTTTCAAAATTGTCGCTCTATTTTTGTTTATAGTGCAAAAATAAAAACCGCAGAGGTGATCAAATACCACCAAAAGAAAGCTCTATTTGTGGGGAAAAAAGGACGCCAATTTTGTTTGGGAGCCACGTCGCACGACCGCGCAATTGTCAGTTAAAGCGACGCAGTGCCGAATCGCAAAAAGGGGCTTGGTCCTTTAGCTGCATATTGGTCCGGGGCTTAAGTGGTTAAAGGGGTTGTAAACCCTCTTTTTTTTTAAATAACACATCATACCTACCTCCACTGTGCAGTTCGTTTTACACAGAGGGGCCCCGATCCTCGACTTCTGGGGTCCCCCGGCGGCGCTGGTAGCTCCTCCCCACATCAAGTGTCCACCTTGGAGAAGGCTCTCCTAAGGTTGACACCCGTGCGGGCGCACTCCCGAGTCCTGCATCTGTGTCCATTCACACAGAATGGGAGGCAATTGCCCCCCAGGCACGCTCTGATGCCCAGTAAAAAGGTCTCACCGCCTCCACCGCAGACTAAAATGCTTCCTGGTGAAGAGGAGTAAAAACACAGAGTGCAGAATGAGGACGAGGAAAGAGTGCAGGCCACCCCCCCCCCCCCCCACTGGAGGCTCTCCTCCCCCAGCTAGCCCCAACCAAGCTGTCCCAGCTTCCCCTGCAGCCCCCGGCCGCCCCCCTGCCGGCCAGTCTGTTAACCTGGAGTTGGTGCAGCAGACCCTGTCCAGTGTGACCCTCCTGGTGAGCACCTGTTGCCAGGGGTAGGGGTTCGGTAGGAGGCAGGGAAGAGGGAGAGCAGGAGGGGGGCTGAGTCGCTGCACCATGGACCTCTGGTTTGTACTTGCCCGCTAGGCCAAAAGTTGCCAGTCAGCCCATGGGCACGACGGAAGCTGGGAGGCCCTTCAGGAGGTTAAAAGATCTGCAGTTGGCTTAAGGCCCAGAAGAAGGGAGGCCATGGACCAGTGGTTGAGAACCATCACTCTGCCTTGCCTATATACACACCCTCCCCCTCCTATTTTTATTTTTTCTTCTCTCCTTTTCCTATTCTTGTTCCCCCCTTTTTCTCTAGCTATTCTTTCTCCCCCTTCTATAATAATACTATTAAAGCTTCTTAAAGACTAGCAGGAATCCATGCAGGGGATATTGCCATGACCTCATGCCTCACTTGTTTTGCTTTCTTTCTCTGTCGAGACACCATGGCTCACCTCTTGTATTTTGCTTCCCAGCCTATATTCTATATGTGAAAATTTATTATTTGTATTACCCGTAATAAAACACGATTTGCAAGAAAAATATTGAAGATGACTTTTTAAATTACATTAACATGTTAAAGCTTATATGAGATTTTAGTGATTGGGTTTATATATACATTAAATAATCCACATTAACCCCCATCCCCTATCCCAGCCAATATAGTTCTAAAGCCACCCCTCCCCACCCCCCATCCCTCCACACATGATTCCAGATGAAAGATAATTAATTTTCCAGATTTTGGGTTGAAACATTGAAGAATGTATACGCTTCATGTAACCACCAGTGCCGGGACAAGCGGTGGGCAGGAGGTATGGCTACCCTGGGCACTGTGATATCATGTAAAGTTTGGGGGCACCACAAGGAGATTGGGGGAGGGGATTTGTGGTGGGAGTGGGAATTTGGGGAGGGCAGCAAAAGGTAACAAGTGTTCTTAGGGGTTAGGGTTAGGGTTAGGGTTTTCCCTCTAAGAATAAGACTAGGACCCAGGTTTTTGAACAGGGACCTCCCCCAGAGGTCAAAGGTCAGAAGGCGGGTCCCCAGAGGTCAGTGGCGCCGGTAGAATTATTTTTTTTAGGGGGGTAGCAGTATAACAACCCCACTGCCGCCCCACGCGAGCAGTTAGTCAACTGGCCAGTAGGTAGGTAAAACTTACCTCATCATCGGCGGCTCTTCCCGCTCGGCAGCGGCGGCCTTTCGTTCTCTTGGTCATTAAAGCGATGGCGGCGGCGGCTTCCATTTCCTCCCTGGCGGCCAATCGTAAGTCTTCTCTTTTCAGCCAATAGGAAAACGGGTCTCACACCCGCTTACGGTTGAGGATCAGTGTTTCAACAGCGAAGTAAGAAGTGTTCTTGGAGGCAGTGGCGGCCGGTGGAAATTTTTTTTTTTTGGGGGAGGGGGCGACAAACAGTATGCCAACTTCTGATTAGCCAGATTGAGGATCAGTGTTTCAACAGCGAATATTCATTCGCTGTTGTAACACACCTGGGTGGGCTCTGGACGCATCCTCTGCCACCCAAGCCCACCCTATTTTGAAGCCTATTAGAGCCTCTGGCTCTAGCAGGTGCTTAAAAAAAAAAACCCTGGCCGCTGTAATGCCATAAAAAGGGGACGGACGCATGAATAGGGGGCCGCCGCGGCGGCCATGGATAGATTTGTGCTATTCATGAGACTATCCATTATGCATATAGGGGGTGGCGAGGAGAGAGGGGGCGGCGCCCGGGCGCCCCTAATGAACGGGCCGCCACTGCTTGGAGAGGAAATTTGTGCGAGGAGTGGTGATTTGGGAGGGATTTGCGTTTAGAGGGGAGATAGGGGAAGAGGATTTGTGCTAGGATGGGGGATTGCATGCGTCATTCATTGCATGTAACTGCAGTTTGCCATTCCTACTGAAATTTGGACCCAGGATCTAGGACCGCTGTGCTGCTTCACCAATAAAATAGAGGGATACAATGACAACACAATCAGTTTTGAGGACATATACATTTTAATGATAAAACAAAGTATTATGGTCTGTCGTTTGAAGTTAGCCTTCCTTTATGCGCGTTTGCTGTTGTCATAACATTTGTATACAGTCTTTAGCTCTCGCTTTGATTGCAGAAATTCAGCATGTTTTCCCCGGGGAGCTAATCAGCGGCGCTCGTCCGTTACCCCTCCTGTACCAGATTAAATTAATAGACAGGGAACAGTCCATTTATAAACTCCCTTAACTTTTTACCGCAGAACGCACCGTCTGCCGCGGCGTCCCCTGCGATCTCTGCGAATGCGCGGTAATGACATGTCATTGGCTCCCTGGGCAACACATCACTCTATAATGGACATTACAGACACAATGTTTCACTTATACGGGGGGGGGGGGGGGAAATATATTTCTAAAAATAATTTTAGTGGCTTTTATTATTGCTATGCAAGGGGGGATTGTTTCCAGACTGAGTTTTAATTATCTTGTTGAAGGAATGGATCCTTCGTATTTGGATTGAGCCTCGAGGGAAAAGTCAATCTTGAAAGATGCAAACCACAGAGTAAGCCGGAGTCCGGTATTAATTGGTCATTAACTCTGGCTTTGCCACGGGGGCTGGCACTAGCATATTTCAGAACAGATAAGGATTATTTTTTGCGCTGCGTATTTTATCACAGGCAGTTTATTAATATTATGCATATTCTAATTGGTTCAGGACCTTGGGCGCACTATGCATACCTAAAAAAATGTTACCAAAGTACACATGGGGTACCAGTAGGCCTTGTCCCCCTTCCCCACTGCTGCTCCCCTTCCTGCTGCTTTTGAAGACAATTCCTGGCTGTCAAAATGACAGCCGGAACTTTCTCTCTAACACAGCAGCAACTACAGCTATTGCTATATAACAGAGATCATGAACAGTGTTTCTAAACACAGTGCTGGAGCTCAATAGGGGGATACAATGTTATTTTGTATTTTCTTTGTTTAATTCATATGCAGATCAAAGGGGTAACCTTGGATCTGCATGTGTCAGTTAAAGCACCCTTACAAGTGAAGACATTTTATATATATTTTTTAAAATAAAAAAAATGTGTCTGTTTAGTACTTTCAGCAGCTGACTTAGGCTACTTTCACACTGAAGCGCTGGTGGTATAGCGCCGCTATTTTTAGCGCCGCTATACCGTTGTTTTTGCCGCGATTTGTGGGCGCTAGTGTAGTGATTTTAACCCCCGCTAGCGGCCAAAAAAGGGTTAAAAAAGGCCCGCAATAACGCCTCTTTGCAGCGTTTTGCGGGCGTTTTGGAGGCGCTACCCCATTGATTTTTACCGCTCCTATCGCGCCTCAAAGATGCGGCTTGCAGGAGTTTTTTTACCCTCCTGCAAGCGCACCGCTCCAGTGTGAAAGCCCTTGGGCTTTCACACTGGATACAAAGGAGCGGCTTTTTCAGGGCGCATTGCAGGCGCTATTTTTAGCGCAATAGAGCCTGCAAAGTGCCTCAGTGTGAAAGGGGCCTTATTCATTTACTGAGTATGCAGCTTCTTCATCTTTTAATCCTTGTTTATGTTCCAGTTTAGACCCCTTTCACACTGAGGCAGTTTTCAGGCCTGTTGTAACACACCTGGGTGGGCTCCGTTCGCATTCTATGTGCCCCGAGGCCCACCCTATTTTGAAGCCTATTAGAGCCTCTGGCTCTAATCGGGTGCTTCAAAAACAACACCCAGCCCACATTGGAATCCATGCGCCTGGCGTCATGAAAGGGTCAGACGCATGGATCGGAGGGGGGGGGGGCGGCGCCCGTGTGCCCTTAATGGACGAGCGGGCAGTGATCACTAGAGGGGTCACCAGAAGGAGGTCCTGATTCCTCTAATTAGATCTTTAGTTATCATTAGAGGGATCGACAGCAGGAGGAAGGAGGTTCTGATTCCTTTATATAGACCTTTATATCACTAGAGTAAGGTGACCAGATTTTTTAAATGAAATCCAGGGACATTTTTTTTTTTTACTAGTAATGACGGCAATCAGCGACTCTCTGCCCATCGCCGCCGCCCGCCTCACAGCCTGTCAGGTCTCACTCTCCGGGCCCCGGCTACTACTGGATGGGGTGTGGAAGAAAGATCACTCCACCGGGGAAGGCAAGGAGATAAGTAGGCAGTCGGCTGGCCGGGACTTGAGCCAAGGCAGAAGAACATGTGAGTGGAGCTGAATGGGCACCCGAAACTGAAGAAATATTCCCTCCGCTCCGACCAGCACATGATCATCAGAAAGGGGCACAGATAATGGAAAAAAATACACCCCCCTAAGCTAGTAGAAGCGGCGGAGGGGGGGGGTGTAATTCAGATTTTATTTTTAATTCTGCACTGACTGTCTTTGAAATTGCCCCAACCCCTGTTCAAATCCAATCCGGGGACAAAACCGGGGACAGACTTGGTCCGGGGACAGTGTCCTCAATCCGGGGACTGTCCCCTGAAACTGGGGATGTCTGGTCACCTTACACTAGAGGGATCACCAGCAGGAGGAAGGAGGTCCTGATTTCTCTATATAAATCTTTAGTTATCACTAGAGGGATCACCAGAAGGAAAGAGATCCTGATTCCTCAATATAGATCTTTATATCCTGTGTTCAGGGTAGCTGCTCGGCATGGGACCTGGAAGCTAGTGGAGATCACTGGACTAGCGGTGTCTACTACAATAATTATGATTTCCAGCTTCCAGGTATGGCACATGCGTACATTACTCCAAGCTGGAGCAGTATAAATATACAAACATATCCATACCTAAATTTCAGCTTTAACATGAAACATATATCTGATGACAGGTCCACTTGTTCAGTGATGTAAAACGTGCAAAATGTGCATGCATTGACGCACATTAGAACACATGCATCCGGAGTATGCTTAGTGTTCCTCATCATTCCAGGCACTAATCGCCCAGCAGTGCACAGAGAGGAAGCCGGAGCCTGCTGTAAAACAGACAACATCATCTGCAAAGAGAAAACTTCACTTCTAGCTGTCACCATGGACGCTCCTCCATCCTTGATAACCCTTCCATGTGGATCACAAACAAGGCCATCACATAAATATAAAAGGAAAAAACACATTACGGTTTGGAAAATTTGTATGTGAAAATGTTTAGTCTGATTAGTCATTGCTTTGAAAACTTGTCTTGAACCCGACTGGAAACTCTGAAAATAAATGGCCCTTCTTCCACAACAGAATGATACAGTATATGGTGTGCAGATGTTCTGTAGCCACAGCTGGATCCCGTTCTCTGTCTGATTGTTTCATGGAGCAATGTAACAGACTTCACAACGAAGGACAGAATCACAAGAAAAGTTTGAGCAATGTTGTGACATACTGCGCTACGGTACAATATTACTTCATTGCACTTGCTGAACAATTGGACAACTGCATTTATATAGGGAAAGTATTGGAGTCTTACTTTCTTTTTTTTCTTTTTTTATGTCCTCCAGTCAGCTAACCATTAGTAACTCTCATAATACAATTCTATTACACTCTATACAGAACACTACATCCCCCAACATGACCCACCACTGGACATGATCATAATACAATTCTATTACACTCTATACAAAGAAGACTACAACCCCAACATGGCCCACCACTGGACATGATCATAATACAATTCTATTACACTCTATACAGAGAACACTACAACCCCCAACATGACCCACCACTGGACACGAGCATAATACAATTCTATTACACTCTATACAGAGAACACTACAACCCCCAACATGACCCACCACTGGACACGAGCATAATACAATTCTATTACACTCTATACAGAGAACACTACATCCCCCAACATGACCCACCAGTGGACATGATCACCATACAATTCTATTACACTCTATACAGAACACTACATCCCCCAACATGACCCACCAGTGGACATGATCATAATACAATTCTATTACACTCTATACAAAGAAGACTACAACCCCCAACATGGCCCACCACTGGACATGATCATAATACAATTCTATTACACTCTATACAGAGAACACTACAACCCCCAACATGACCCACCACTGGACACGAGCATAATACAATTCTATTACACTCTATACAGAGAACACTACAACCCCCAACATGACCCACCACTGGACACGAGCATAATACAATTCTATTACACTCTATACAGAGAACACTACATCCCCCAACATGACCCACCACTGGACATGATCATAATACAATTCTATTACACTCTATACAGAACACTACACCCCCCAACATGACCCACCAGTGGACATGATCATAATACAATTCTATTACACTCTATACAAAGAAGACTACAACCCCCAACATGGCCCACCACTGGACATGATCATAATACAATTCTATTACACTCTATACAGAACACTACATCCCCCAACATGACCCACCAGTGGACATGATCATAATACAATTCTATTACACTCTATACAAAGAAGACTACAACCCCCAACATGGCCCACCACTGGACATGATCATAATACAATTCTATTACACTCTATACAGAGAACACTACAACCCCCAACATGGCCCACCACTGGACATGATCATAATACAATTCTATTACACTCTATACAGAACACTACACCCCCCAACATGACCAACCACTGGACATGATTATACTACAATTCTATTACACTCTATACAGAGAACACTACATCCCCCAACATGACCCACCAGTGGACATGATCATAATACAATTCTATTACACTCTATACAGAACACTACACCCCCCAACATGACCAACCACTGGACATGATTATACTACAATTCTATTACACTCTATACAGAACACTACATCCCCCAACATGACCCACCAGTGGACATGATCATAATACAATTCTATTACACTCTATACAAAGAAGACTACAACCCCCAACATGGCCCACCACTGGACATGATCATAATACAATTCTATTACACTCTATACAGAGAACACTACAACCCCCAACATGGCCCACCACTGGACATGATCATAATACAATTCTATTACACTCTATACAGAACACTACACCCCCCAACATGACCAACCACTGGACATGATTATACTACAATTCTATTACACTCTATACAGAGAACACTACATCCCCCAACATGACCCACCAGTGGACATGATCATAATACAATTCTATTACACTCTATACAGAACACTACATCCCCCAACATGACCCACCAGTGGACATGATCATAATACAATTCTATTACACTCTATACAAAGAAGACTACAACCCCCAACATGGCCCACCACTGGACATGATCATAATACAATTCTATTACACTCTATACAGAACACTACACCCCCCAACATGACCAACCACTGGACATGAGCATAATACAATTCTATTACACTCTATACATAGAACACTACAACCCCCAACATGACCCACCACTGGACATGGTCATACTACAATTCTATTACACTCTATACATAGAACACTACAACCCCCAACATGACCCACCACTGGACATGATCATAATACAATTCTATTACACTCTATACATAGAACACTACACCCCCCAACATGACCCACCACTGGACATGATCATAATACAATTCTATTACACTCTATACAGAGAACACTACAACCCCCAACATGACCCACCACTGGACACGAGCATAATACAATTCTATTATACTCTATACAGAGAACACTACAACCCCCAACATGACCAACCACTGGACATGAGCATAATACAATTCTATTACACTCTATACAGAGAACACTACAACCCCCAACATGACCCACCACTGGACATGAGCATAATACAATTCTATTACACTCTATACAGAGAACACTACAACCCCCAACATGACCCACCACTGGACACGAGCATAATACAATTCTATTATACTCTATACAGAGAACACTACAACCCCCAACATGACCAACCACTGGACATGAGCATAATACAATTCTATTACACTCTATACAGAGAACACTACAACCCCCAACATGACCCACCACTGGACATGAGCATAATACAATTCTATTACATTCTATACATAGAACACTACAACCCCCAACATGACCCACCACTGGACATGATCATACTACAATTCTATTACACTCTATACATAGAACACAAAAACCCTAACATGACCCACCACTGGACATGAGCATAATACAATTCTATTACACTCTATACATAGAACACAAAAACCCTAACATGACCCACCACTGGACATGAGCATAATACAATTCTATTACACTCTATACATAGAACACAAAAACCCTAACATGACCCACCACTGGACATGAGCATAATACAATTCTATTACACTCTATACATAGAACACTACAACCCCCAACATGACCCACCACTGGACATGAGCATAATACAATTATATTACACTCTATACATAGAACACTACAACCCCCAACATGACCCACCACTGGACATGAGCATAATACAATTCTATTACACTCTATACATAGAACACTACAACCCCCAACATGACCCACCACTGGACATGACCATAATAAAATTCTATTACACTCTATACACATGGGCGTCCGCTCCATAGGGCAAGAGGGGGCAATTGCAGCCTGCCCTAGGGCCACTTTAAGCGGCGACTGCAGCGCTCTCCTCCCTCTGTCCTCCGGCGCTCGTATCGTATGTCACGGAGCTGGGTCTGTGTGCAAGGTCCCGCCCCCCTAGTTCGGCTCGTGTGATAGTCTTCTAGTGTTCCGCCTATCACACGAGCCGAACTAGGGGGGCGGGACGTTGCACACAGATCCAGCTCCGTGACATACGATACGCGCACCGGATGACAGACGGAGGGGAGCGCCTATCCAGGAAATGGTGAGGCTGAAATGAGTGGGCACAGAGGCTGCAATTGGTGGGCACACAGGGGCAGCAATTGGTGGGCACAGACTGCAATTGGGCACACAGGGGCTGCAATTGGTGGGCACAGAGGCTGCAATTGGTGGGCACACAGGGGCGGCAATTGGTGGGCACAGACTGCAATTCAATTGGGCACACAAGGGCTGCAATTGGTGGGCACAGAGGCTGCAATTGGTGGGCACAGAGGCTGCAATTGGTGGGCACACAAGGGCGGCAATTGGTGGGCACAGAGGCTGCAATTGGTGGGCACACAGGGGCAGCAATTGGTGGGGACAGGCTGCAATTGGGCACACATGGGCTGCAATTGGTGGGCACAGAGGCTGCAATTGGTGGGCATAGAGGCTGCAATTGGTGGGCACAGAGGCTGCAATTGGTGGGCACACAGAGGCTGCAATTGGTGGGCACAGAGGCTGCAGTTGGTGGTGGCACAGAGGCTGCAATTGGTGGGCACAGAGGCTGCAATTGGTGGGCACACAGAGGCTGCAATTGGTGGGCACACAGAGGCTGCAATTGGTGGGCACAGAGGCTGCAGTGTTGGGCACAGTGAGGCTGCATTCATGGGCACAGAGAAGCTGCATTGGTGGGCACACAGAAGCTGCATTGGTGGGCACAGTGAGGCTGCATTGATGGGCACAGTGAGGCTGCAATGATGGGCACAGAGAGGCTGCATTGATGGGCACCATTAAGCTACAATGATGGGCACAGTGAGGCTGCATTGATGGGCACAGGGATGCTGCACTGGTGGGCACAGGAAGGCTGCATTGGTGGGCACAGGGAGGCTGCATTGGTGGGCACAGTGAGACTGCATTCATGGGCACTGTAAAGCTGCATTTGATAGGCACAGTGAGGCTGCAATGATGGGCACTGTGAGGCTGCAATGATGGGCACAGTGAGGCTGCAATGATGGGCACAGTGAGGCTGCATTAATGGGCACAGTGAGGCTGCATTGATGGGCACAGTAAGACTGCAATGATGGGCACCGTGAGGCTGCAATGATGGGCACAGTGAGGCTGCATTGATGGGCACAGTAAGACTGCAATGATGGGCACAGTGAGGCTGCATTGATGGGTACCATAAAGCTGCATTTGATGGGCACAGTGAGGCTGCAATGATGGGCACAGTGAGGCTGCAATGATGGGCACAGTGAGGCTGCAATGATGGGCACAGTGAGGCTGCAATGATGGGCACAGTGAGGCTGCATTTGATGGGCACTGATGAGGCTGCATTTGATGGGCACTGATGAGGCTGCATTGATCTCTTGTATTATGTCTGCAGTCTCTGGCCATCTCTTGTACTAAGTCTGCAGTCTCTGACCATCTTTAGTATGATGTCCTCAGTCTCTAACCATCTCCTGTACCATGCCCGCAGCCTCTGACACCTCCTGTATAATGTCTGCAGCCTCTGACATTTACTGTATCATGCCTGCAGCCTCTGACCATCTCTTGTATAATGTTCTCAGTCTCTAGCCATCTCTTGTATCATGTCCTCAGTCTCTAGGTAATATGAAAAATAACTCCAGCAGTTTCCGCGCTGCTGTGTCTCTCCCTCTGGCTGCATGATTAAGGTAGGAAGGGGGAGGGGGCTGCCACAGTCTATGTAACATGCAGGGGGTGCAGGATGCTGTGTAAAGGAGTCCAGAGGTGCGGGGTGCTGTGTGAATGGATCCAGAGGTGCAGGGTGTTGTGTTAAGGGATCCAGAGGTGCAGGATGCTGTGCGAAGGAGTCCAGAGGTGCAGGATGCTGTGTGAAGGAGTCCAGAGGTGCAGGGTGCTGTGCGAAGGAGGTAGGAGTCCAGAGGTGCAGGGTGCTGTGTGAAAGGGTCCAGAGGTGCAGGGTGCTGTGTGAAGGGGTCCAGAGGTGCAGGGTGCTGTGTGAAGGGATCCAGAGGCGCAGGATGCTGTGCGAAGGAGTCCAGAGGAGTGGGGTGCTGTGTGAAGGAATCCAGAGATGCAGGGTGCTGTTTGAAGGGGTCCAGAGGTGCAGGGTGCTGTGTGAAGGGGTCCAGAGGTGCAGGGTGCTGTGTGAACAGATCCAGAGGTGCAGGGTGCTGTGTGAAGGGGTCCAGAGGTGCAGGATGCTGTGCGAAGGAGTCCAGAGGTGCAGGATGCTGTGCGAAGGAGGTAGGAGTCCAGAGGTGCAGGGTGCTGTGTGAAAGGGTCCAGAGGTGCAGGGTGCTGTGTGAAGGGGTCCAGAGGTGCAGGGTGCTGTGTGAAGGGATCCAGAGGCGCAGGATGCTGTGCGAAGGAGTCCAGAGGAGCGGGGTGCTGTGTGAAGGAATCCAGAGATGCAGGGTGCTGTGTGAAGGGGTCCAGAGGTGCAGGGTGCTGTGTGAAGGGGTCCAGAGGTGCAGGGTGCTGTGTGAACAGATCTAGAGGTGCAGGGTGCTGTGTGAAGGGGTCCAGAGGTGCAGGGTGCTGTGTGAAGGGGTCCAGAGGTGCAGGGTGCTGTGTGAAGAGATCCAGAGGCGCAGGGTGCTGTGTGAAGGGATCCAGAGGTGCAGGGTGCTGTGTGAAGGGATCCAGAGGTGCAGGGTGCTGTGTGAAGGGATCCAGAGGTGCAGGGTGCTGTGTAATGTAAAGGGGTCCAGTGATGCAGGGTGCTGTGTAATGTAAAGGGGTCCAGAGCTGTGGGGTGCTGTGTAATGTAAAGGGGTCCAGATCTGTGGGGTGCTGTGTAATGTAAAGGGGTCCAGTGATGCAGGGTGCTGTGTAATGTAAAGGGGTCCAGGGATGCATGGTGCTGTGTAATGTAAAGGGGTAGAGATCTGTGGGGTGCTGTGTAATGTAAAGGGGTCCAGATCTGTGGGGTGCTGTGTAATGTAAAGGGGTCCAGAGGTGCAGTTGTGGAGAGGGGGTACACTGTAGTGACAAGAGATATTTAAAGAGGCAGGGGGCACAGTGGAGTGTTTTTACATTTTAACGTGAGGGGGGGGTCACTTTTAACCCCCGCTAGCAGTCGAAGAAAGGGTAAAATGCGACTGTGTATCGCCGCTGCCGGAAAAAAAAATTCAGTGGACGCCCATCAACATGATCTGGACATGATCATAATACAATTCTATTACACTCTACACATAAAACACTACACCTCCAACATGATCGACCACAATTCTACAATTCTATTACAGTCTACGCAGAAAGAAGTCCAAAATCAACAGGTGTCAACACAAGTGCATGAATGAGCAAAGAACCAAGCTTTTTTTTTAAATGACCCTCTTGCTATACTGAATTTTTCAAGGCAAGTTGTACCTATAAAATCAGAGAGGGAATGCTACCCGCTCCTGCCACTTGTGCCACCTAATGCCACACCCCTGAAGTCCATTGGGAAACCAACATTTCCATGAGTCTTGATCTCCTGGGTCCCCCTCGGAGCGCTCACTATTTTCCCTGCTGACCTCTATGTCACTAGAAGAGACAGTGGTGGTGTGAAGGTCAACAGGAAGAACCTGTTAGAGCTGCAGGAGATCAGCATTTCCAGATGCATCAATTTCCCATTGATCTCCTGGGGGGGGGGGGGGGCGATTTTTCAGGAACAGAGCAGGGTTTGGCTGCGGTAGTGGAGTCTTGCAATGAAAAATTTAGTATAAAGATAAGGTCGCCTTTAAAAGTTCAAATGTTGTTCAGCTTTTCTCTGTTTTGTAATTCTTTGTAATAAATCTTAGCTCATAACTCATACAAGACACAGAATAACAACCAAAACTTTGAACTGAGTCCAAAAATAAAACTAACTGTCCTAGGCTGCTATTTTTAAATATGGAATGCTGTCAAGATAAAAGATCCAAGGACAAAACTGCAAAATTTCAGAGGGCGCTTGGTGATCAGAGGGGTGTTTTCATCTGCCTCTTCTCTTAAAGTGAAAGACCTTTTTTTTTTTGGTTTAAGATCTTTCTATTGACACGTGCCTTATGCATAGTATACCCTCTGGCCTCTCCCCAGTGCCGCCACTGGACGCTCATTAGTGCCACCCAACGCTGTATCCTGGACTAGGCCAACAAGGCACAGGCCTAGGGCAGCACTTTGCAGGGGGGCAGCACGGAAAGAGCCCCCGCCGGCTTGCGCTACACTGTGAGTGTAAAGCAAGCTACTTCTAATTTTGACTGTTCTATCATCCTGTACCACAAACCTTCCTCACTGTGCTATATGTTTTCTGCTGAACCATTGGCATGGTTATATCTTCTTAGTCCTCTCCATAAAATTATCAGAAATTTGTGCTTAAAGTAGAACTATAGGCAACACTTTTTTTTTTTCATTTTGGATAGAGTAAGGGAGGGTTATAGCCCCTGTTAGTTTATTTTTTACCATCCCTGTCCCATTGCAGAGATTTCCCTTCACTTCCTGCCCCATAGCCAAACAGGAAGTGAGAGGAAATCTATGCAAATTAAGGGAATCCACCCCCCCCCAGGCCCTAAGAACTAGTGTCCCCACTCGAAAATTGCAGGGTGGATCTTAAACAGAAATGGGTGTGGCCTTGACAGGAAGGGGTGGATCATATTTAAATTAGGGGGTGCACGAGTTTAGTCAGGCCTAGGGCAGCACACTACTGGACTCTCCTCAGTGCCACCATAGGATGCTTCTTAGTATAGGGTGACCACGTGTCCCGGATTGCCCGGGCATCTTCATTCCAGGACAATACAGTGTCCCGGAATTAAACTTAAACAGCCACCCCCCCCCCCCGGGCCAATCTGATGCCCCCAAAAATGCCCGCCACATCACCGCTTTACTCACTGACAGTTCTTGTCCTGGTCGGGAATGCCTGGAGGAGCACAATCCCCGCCCTCTGCTTGTGATTGGAGAAATCATAAATCCCGCCTCTTGTGTCCAATCACTGTGCTGTGATTCGTTACATCACAAGCTGATTTTTGGGAAGGGAGGGTGTCCCTGAATGGTAGTTTGGAAATGTGGTCACCCTACCTTAGTACCGACACTGAAGTGAGTTGTTTTGTCAGTTGGCAACCACAATTTGGAACAGGTGAATGCTAAGTTCCATTGGCCAGAATCCACTGATTCCAGACAGGTGATGGGACATTTTGGGGCTGGTGACAGGAAGACCAGAAATGGTAGCAGACAGCCCCAGGAACATACATGAGCTCTGTACACAGTGTTATAGCCAAGTATGTGGGGTAGGGAAACGTAGGTATGTCCAGCTGAGAAGGGTCAGTTGTGAAGGAGAATACCCATTGGTTCATAACTGCGCATTTCTTATCGGAGCAATGGAGATAGGGAGAGGGCCTGTTATGCAGGTTCCCCATCTTGTTTTTTATGGCCGGAGCAACCTGGCCTCTTGAGGACAATGTCCTGGGATAGACAAAACATGTACATCAGTACTATGCAATGGGGGAATAACTATGGTAACAAATACATTAGTTATTACTTGCAGATAGGCTCCATCCACTTGGCTGCATTCAATGTAAAGAAATGCATGGCTTCTCCATCTTGAACTTTTAGTCTGGCTGAGCATTTTAACGGTTTTGCACTAGTTTTGCTTTAATAGCGTTGAAAGACTTCCATTGGCGCTGCATGTCTACTGAGGATAATCAGGAAAGATGAGAAGCCTAGAGTTCTCGAAAGTGTACCTTTCCATGAATACAGGCTTCCCTAAACACCAGGTCCCGGGCCACTAAAATTGAGGAGCTTAAAAATGAAAGTGCAAGGTGGGGCTTCGGTGAACCTCTAGCAGTCAATATGCAATGGGCCTGCTCCACTGCAGAAAAGTCTGAGAGTCCCGCTTGAGACAATAGGGTCTTGAATAGGGTCTGTCCCTTCAGCTCTCTTTGGTAGGCCAGATATACGGAGATTTATTCATCTGTTTTGAGTCTCAGCATATTCAAACTGAGTCACCAGAGACTTAACCTTGGTTTTTAAGGTATGGAGGACAACGTGCAATCCTGCAGTATGTCTTCCATTGTAGAGATGTCTGTAGTACGTTCCCTAAAAACATCTAGGTCACGACCCAGCAGTGGTGGTGCATCCATAAAGGGCGCAGGAGCGCCACCCCCCCTCTCCTGCACCGCTCTATCACCAATATATAGATTCATGCATTGCATGAATCTATCTATTGTTGCCGCTGCCACCCCCTATTCAGGTGTCCGGCCCCTTGTTGGGCGCGGGGCATCTGAATTCCAGCGGCAGGGGTGTTTTTGGAAGCACCTGATTAGAGCTGTGGGCTCTAATAGGCATCCTGATTAAAGCTGTGGGCTCTAATAGGCTTCCAAATTGGTAATCAGCGGGCGCACTGTTGTGTTAGGGGTTCGAATACATCGCTTCCCTAACACTGACCCACCTCTCAGCCAATCAGGATGCTCGGGTCTGGTTACCCTGTCACCTGATGGGCTAAAGCGACAGGCACTGTGATTGGACGCCTATCAGGCGTCCAATCATAGCAGGGGATGGGAGAAGACATGAGGACTCGGAGCATGGAGTACAGTGCCGAGACAGGTAAGTGCCGGGCGCAGGGGGGGGGGGGACACTGCCAGCATTTGATGGGGGCACAAAAGTGGAAATTGATAGGGCACACTGGCGGCAATTAATGGGGCACACTGGCAGCATTTGATGGGGGCACAGTAGCGGAAATTGATGGGGCACAGTAGCGGAAATTGATGGGGCACACTGGCAGCATTTGATGGGGCACACTGGCGGCAATTGATGGGGCACACTGGCGGCAATTGATGGGGCACACTGGCAGCATTTGCTTAAGCACACTGCCAGCATTTGATGGGGCACACTGGCAGCAATTGATGGGGCACACTGGTGGCAATTGATGGGGCACACTGGCGGCAATTGATGGGGCACACTGGCAGCATTTGCTGAAGCACACTGCCAGCATTTGATGGGGCACACTGGCAGCAATTGATGGGGGACACTGGCAGCATTTGATGGGGCACACTGGCAGCATTTGATGGGGCACACTGGCAGAAATTGATGGGGCACACTGGCGGCAATTGATGGGGCACAGTGGTGGCAATTGATAGGCACAGTGGCGGCAATTGATGGGCACAGTGGCGGCAATTGATGGGCACAGTGGCGGCAATTGATGGGCACACTGGTAGCAATTGATGGGTACAGTAGCTGCGTTTGATGGCACAGTGGCGGCAATTTATTGGTACAGTGGCTGCGTTTGATGGGCACAGTGGCTGTACTTGATGTTTTTTTTTTTTCAGTTTGTTTGCGCCCCCCCCCCCCCAAAATTTTGAGCACCAGTATCTGGCTATAGGTGGTCTATGTTTAAGCTAAGAGCCTTCTGGCACCTGGAGATATCCCGTATTACTGCTGAGAAGTTCACAGAGTCCTGAAAGTCAGGATCAGTGGCTCTGTCTGAATAGCCATGTTGGTGAAGCTGGCGTTGTTGTCTCCTGCCAAGTCCTGGTGGTTCGTAACATTTCCTGTATGGCAGGAAGAGGCAAGGCTTCCCCTGGTCATGCCTCTTTAGGTCAGCAAAAGACAAAGAGGATTAACAAGTTTGGACGGTCCTCTGCACCCAAAATAGTAATAATGGTGTAGCACCCTGGGGGGGCTCCTCACAAATTTACTTGCCAAGAGTAGTCACCTTGGTCGATTGATAGAGATCTATTGACCTCTTAATCCTCTTGTATTTTATTGTATTATAACTGTATTGTCTCCCTTTTATATTGTAAAGCGCTGCGTAAACTGTTGGCGCTATATAAATCCTGTATAATAATAATAATAATAATAATTTCTCCCTAAGTTTGACCTTGTTGCACTTTTCTCTTCTACCACTAGGTGGCCGGGAACTTGGTGGTACTAGATACGAGAAGGGCAACCCAAGGTCAGGTTATGGGTATATGGGGTATCTCAGCCAATGGCAGGAGTTTACTTGAATCCTTTGGCCTGCTGGGAGAACCTATATATTCGGGTGGGGTCAGGTGATCTGTGTTCTGTGCCACCTGGACGGCTGTCTGGATGGACATGTGTCATAAGCCCCGGGCTGCTAGGCGGGAGATTGGGCCTATCCCGGGGGCATTTGGTTGCCAGGCTGTGTGAGGGCCTATCCAGAAGTAAGAGAGCAGCGCAGGGTTGGGAGTGCGGCTTGCAGTCCAACCGAAAGTGACGGTTCTGTCGGCCGGAGAACCTGTCAGTGGTCGGAGGTAGAAGGGAAGCTGTCACCAGAAATTGACCAATCACCTTTACCAGGGGCCACAGTGAATAACTGAAGAAAGTACCCGAACCACATTCTCACCAAACGGGCATGGTGGGGAATCGTACCAGGACTGGCGATCCTGGGGGGCCTTTTTTGCTGGTGCTGTGCTAAAAATAGACCTGAACAGCTCAGAGGAGAGATACCACCCAACTATTAAAAAACGATAAAATATCAATAAAAATAAAATAAAAAAATGAACACTGAACTCCAGGCAGATAGAAAAATACAAAGAAGCAGATATGAGGAGAGAGCAGGGTGACAGGGAGACAAGCTCATCACCATGCTGTCTCTACTTTCACTGTCAAGTCACAGGTTGGGGGCAGGTCCGGTATGACCTGGGCTCAGAGGAAGTGAGTTGAATGATGCCGGCCATAAGACTGAGGGCATCTAGAGGCAAGAAAGAAAGTACTGCTGGTGGCATGTCGGGGATAACCTGGACTCAAAGAATGAGGGTTGGCCATCAAACCGAGGACATCTAGTGGCAAAAAAGAATGTACTGCTGGGGGCATGTCCGGGACAGCCTGGGTTTAGAGAATGTGGGCTGAATGACTAAGTGGTTAGCACTTCTGCCTAGCAGCACTAGGGGCGTCAGTTTGAATCCCAACCAAAACACTACCTGCATGGAGATTGTATGGTCTCTCTGTGCTTGTGTGGGTTTCCTCTGGGTACTCCGGTTTCCTCCCACACTCCAAAGTCATGCTGGTAGGTTTATTGTCTTCTGTCTAAATTGGCCCTAGTATGTGTATGTGTGAATGTGAGTTAGGGACCTTAGATTGTCAGCTCCTTGAGGGCAGGGACTAATGTGAATGTACAATATATCTATTTAAAGAGCTGTGTAAATGGATGGTGTTATATAAGTACATGTAATAAATAAAATGATGCTGGCCATCAAACCAAGAACATCTAGTGGCAAAAAGAATGTACTGTTGGGGACATGTCTGGGAAAACCTGGGCTCAGAGAAAGTGGGCTAAATAATGCTTGACCATCAACCAAGAACATCTAGTGGCAAAAAGAATGTACTGTTGGGGGCATGTCCAGGACAACTTGGGTTCAGAGAAAGTGGGCTGAATAATGCTTGACCATCAACCAACAACATCTAATGGCAAAAAGAATGTACTGTTGGGGGCATGTCCGGGACAACCTGGGCTCAGATTAAATGGGCTCAATAATGCCTGGCCATCAAATCAAGGACATCTAGTGGCAAAAAGAATGTACTGTTGGGGGCATGTTCGGGACAACCTGGGCTCAAATCAAATGGGCTGAATAATGCCTGGCCATCAAATCAAGGACATCTAGTGGCAAAAAAAGATGTTCTGCAGGGACAGCTCTAGATTGAAGTTGAATATTGCAACAAAAATCTGCCGTGTATGAAGTGTAAGCACTTGTACAAGTGATAATTTTACAGGTTGATGTCAAGGTCACCCAAGACCAGGCTGTAAAAAATGACAGGTCCCCTTTATGGAGGAATTCATATGAGCTCCCCCAAGCTGAACATCTCACGGGTGTGTTTTCTTAATTTCCATATGTCTCTCGCTCCCTCCCCCCCACCCGCCGTACGGCCCTCTGTGATATTCTGACACGTTATAAATTCAGCTTAATAATATTAATGAGCTGTGGCTGAAATATTTCAGGGCCGCATTAAACGCGCACACCCGGGAAATGTGAACTTTGTTTTTTTTCCACCTCCGCCGGTCTCAGTATGTAGGACAGACGTAGGCCTGAGTGCAGCGCACAAGCTGCATAGCGAACGCCGCCGGAGAACACGCCGCAGGAATGACAGAGCCCGGTTTTATGATCAGGATTGTGAGCAATCCCTCATATGGCATGACATCATTGGGCCGCCGTGAGCCGTCCATCTCCTGGAGAGCGTCTCCTCCAGACCCCTCGGCTCGCTGCTGCAGAGTTTTTACAACCCGGCAAAGCGAGAATAAGCAGATTTTTTGCTTTACTAAAATTTCGGTGCAAATTGGGAGGAAATTTCACAATTTTTGGCTCAGTGCATTACAGTCAATAGGGTGATTTTTTTTTTTTTTAACCTCCTGAGGGTTACATACGTTCCTTTCACCTATCCTGAACCTATTCTTGTGCCAAAGCTGGTTCCCTTAGCCCCGGACCATTTCGCTGGCCAAAGACCAGGCCACTTTTTGCGATTCCGCACTGCGTCGCTTTAACTGACAATTGCGCGGTCGTGCGACGTGGCTCCCAAACAAAATTGGCGTCCTTTTTTTCCCACAAATAGAAATTTCTTTTGGTGGTATTTGATCACCTCTGCGGTTTTTATTTTTTGCGCTATAAACAAAAATAGAGTGACAATTTTGAAAAAAATGCAATATTTTTTACTTTTTGCTATAATAAATATCCCCAAAAAATATATAAAAAAAAACTAAATTTTTCCTCAGTTTAGGCCGATACGTATTCTTCATATTTTTGGTAAAAAAAAAAATCGCAATAAGCGTATAGTGATTGGTTATAGCGTCTACAAAATAGGGGATAGATTTATGGCATTTTTATCATAATTTTTTTTTTACTAGTAATGGCGGCGATCAGCGATTTTTATCATGACTGCGACATTATGGCAGACACATCGGACACTTTTGACACTATTTTGGGACCATTGTCATTTTTACAGCGTTCAGTGCTATAAAAATGCACTGAATACTGTGAAAATGACACTGGCAGTTAAGGGGTTAACCACTAGGTGGCGCTGTAGGGGGTAAGTGTGTCCTGGGGAGTGCTTCTGACTGTAGGGAAGGGTGGGCTGTGTGTGACACGGCAGTGATCACCGCTTCCGATTACAGGAAGCGGTGATCAGTGTCCTTGTCACTAGACAGAACGGGGAGATGCTTGTTTACATCAGCATCTCCCCGTTCTATCTTTCCGTGAGACGATCGCTGGTATCAAGTCTGCGGGACCCGCGGTCGGGCTCACGGATCTTACGGCGGGCGCACGCCCACAACAACCGCTTCATAAAGGGGACGTATATATAAGTCCTTTTGCCTGCCCGTGCCATGCTGCAGACGTATATCTGCGTGCGGCGGTCGGCAAGCGGTTAATAATCTACTTTTTCACAGAAAGAAAAAACCTTCATAAAAAAAAAAAAGAAATAACAATTACACACAAAAAATGAAGGTAAAAAAAACACAAATGCGGACACAGCATTTTTGGTGTTTTATTATCATCCCTATGTTTCAGTATCCCTTTACCTTCATTGACATGATTATACTTTAATTACTACGTGTTTAACCATGATTAGCCCCTGCATGGCCGATTCCTATGCTTACTAGACATGTGCGGTTTGTTTCGTTCCAAATTAAAATTGCGAATTAGAATATTACCGAATTTAAACATCCAAAAAGAAAAATTCGGACGAAATTGAAATTGAAATAGATTTTGAATAGTTTTTGAATTCAAATTCGAAAACTTTTTGAATTCGAATAGTTTTCCAATTTCCAAAGAGCATAAAATAGAATAGAAAATAAAGGAATAGAAAATTAAAAAATTAAAAAATTCTACTCTATTCCTTTATTTTCTATTCTATTTTATTCTTTTTGGAAATTGGAAAACTTTTCGAATTCGAGAACTATTCGAAAACTATGCGAATTCGAAATTTCTTCTAAAATTCTGAAAACTACTGGTAATTAAACGAATGAAACAAATTTAACTAAACTAATTTATGTAAATAAAGAATCGAACAGACACGAAACTAAATAAATTCTTTTGTTCTGCCCATGTCTAATGCTTACTTGGTTTTTTATGCTCCTTTTCAAAACAATAAACATGTTGAAAGGGAAAAAATAAAATACAAAAATAAAAAACACAAATATTACCTACCCCCCCCCCCCCCCAAAAAAAAAATAAAAAAATAAAAAAAATCCTTTCCAAATAAAGAAAAAATAAGCAAAAATAAATATATCCATTACCCAATAATTAATTATAAAAACCACATCCCCAGATCCAGCATATTATTATCACTCACTAAATACCATGGGACTTTAAAGGTGTCATACATACAATAATCATACACTTGTTAAAATTATTTGTTTGTTTGATATATTAATATAATAATAAAAATAAAAATGCTCCCAACGGTGTTATTATTACAGCATGGAGAACAGTATTTTGGTAAGATATACACCCCTATATACCACCTACTGCCTCTAATGTATGTTATATGTTGGCAGCAGCCCAGAAAACACGGCGAGGGCATGTGTAGGCACAGTCATTTCACCCCTTCATGTGCCCCCCCCCCGACATGTTTTTTGGACTTTGCACTCCCATTTGCGGACGTGTAAACAGCATTGCAGGTGCCTCCAGATAGAAGGGAGGGAGATCAGCAAACGTCTGTTCACTGATCCCCCCCCCCCCCATACCTAATACGATCCCAGAAGCGTTATGTATTCCAGTATGTCACTTTATGGGTTGGGCTGCCACTTTCCCTGGCCACAGCGGCCAGGGAAGGAGTTAATGAAGCACAATCTGTGCTCCATTTGCTTCAATGGAGTGTAGGGGAGACATCAGGGGTCTGATAGACCCTTAATAAAGAGAACCTGTCAGAACCAAATCGTACCGATTTTTAACTTCCTATGTGTTAAAAGAAATTAATAATTAAAGTTACACCCCCAAGCACTTAACACCACCCCCCCCCAAAAAAAATGTAACCCTACCCCCACATGCATAAACACATACATCAAAGGAGCCTATGTACGAAAATGCAGATTGCGGTACACATATCGCTGCGCACATCGGGGTAGTTCTAGGCCAGTATTCATGGTTATCTTTAAACCGATGACCTGTAGGGGCTTTTTAACCACTTGCTGACCATGCACTGTAGTTTTACTGCTGTGTGCAGAATCATGTATTCATGTATATATACACGATTCTGCGTTTCCAGGTAGGGGGCATGCACGAGCGTGCCCATCCGGCTTTGCTGTCACTGGCTCTAGCACATGCCAATCAGCAGTTTCCAGCCAATGATTTAGGGCCAGAACCTGCCAATCATCGGAGCGAGTGACAGGAGAGAGCTTTGCGTATGTAAACAACACAAAGCTCTCTTCTGACAGCGGCATTTTTTGTTTCCCTGCAAAGCACATCCGGAATTTTTTGTTTCCCTGCAAAGCACATCCCTTAGTAAAATCAGCACACGTTACACATAGTAAACATTGTTACACACACATTTTGACCTTTGATTGCCCCAAATGTCCAGCCAGTGTCATTAGTACAGTGACAGTGTATAGTATTGTGATGGAACGAATAAATTGACTATGTTATGTCTCTTCTAACCACTCAATTATTATTATTTTAATTTCTTCTTTATTATTTTTATTGTTTCATTTCTTTCTTGTTGCGATATATATATATATTTGTAGCGGGGTGTTCAATTTAAGGGAAGTCTCTGAGTGGTAATTAGGCTCAGACACCTTGATTGTTAGTGGTTATGGACCAATTTTTGTCCTATGGGGATAATGCTGGTGATAAGTTCCCTGTGGCCTGCGGGTGGCGCTGCCATTCTGGGCCGGGGTTGAACCACGAGCGTAGTGCTGTGAACCTTTTGTGTCCCCTCTCGGCAGCTGTACGGTGGGGCGGGGAACCTGCTGTGCATGCCAGGAGAGGATATAAAAGGGGCAGACATCTCCTGATCGGGGTCCACCCCCAGGCACCTTCAGCCTGGGAGTGCGTGTGGCTCATCTCCGGGCGCCCTAGGCCCGGAGGCTGTGTTCCGGTTCCATCTCAGGCACCTTTAGCCTGGGATGAGGTACTACCCTGCTGTCCTGATCGCCTGGGTATGAAAACCCAGGGGATGCGGAGAAGGCCTGGGGCCCAGCACCTTCGGCTGGGGTCAGCTAAGGATTGAGGAGTCCAGGGTGCCGCCTTGCGAGGGGACCCGCACCCTAGGAGAAGGGAGGATCCATTCCGAAGGACCGATGCGGGAGTCACGGTGAAGGAAGGGTCTGTTGACTCTCTGGGGGGACATCTTCTCCTTGATAGGGGCCATGTTCTAAGAAGGAAGAGAGAAGGTTCTCTCAGTGGCAGTGACTTTATTCACCAGGTCTGTGGCAGAGACCAAACTCACGGTCTGTGGCAGAGACCGTGCGCCTAAAACTGTTTTGAGAAAACCGAACAGTCAAGAGTTTGAGCTACGTTTGTGCCTGGACCTCCTCCACACCTTAAGCTGTCCTGTTTCCTTGCTCCAACCTTTCTTCTATCCAAGAGAATGTTTATTGCAAAGTGAGAATAAATATTGAGTTGGACTTTCAGCTGGTGTGGACAATTACGTTACTGAGGAAGTCAAGGACTTACCTCTACACATGGTAGAGGTGAGAATCATTCTCAGGAGGACTTTGACTCTGGCTGCAGACAAGACCCAAAAATAACACTGCTCAACCTCTTTACACAGGAGGGTACGGGCTGATGGCGCGGTGTGCCTGTCTCCCCCTGCGAGGAGCTGAGTTGAAATGCAGGAGGGTGATAGGTGGGTGCGCTAGATATATATATATATATATATATATATATATATATATATATATATATATATATCTGTAGTATATATCCTTAGTCAAAAATGACAAACAGATGTTTTATCCACTTCTTACTCCTTACCCCCTCCTTTCTGCCCCTCCCATCGTCTAGTAAAAGATGGCTGCCGAGCTGTGGAATGTGCTACATCGTGGCCAGAACAGATGTCGACAGGAAAAGGACCATATACAGATGAACTAATTATATAGACACATATGTGATGACGTTTGCTTATGTCACATTTTTTATATAAGGAGCTGTGACCTTGAATAAACCCCCTGTTGATGAGAGAAGAGCTCATACTGACCCAGTGTGTCCCAGTGTGATCCTTTTTGCATGCATGCATTCACATCACTTTGAATTTGGGTCAGAGGCAGAATAGAACATACATTATGGTTTTGGGCCGGAAGAAATCTATTACAGTATTATCACTGATCACTGTATTAGTGTCCCTGGAGATGTCAGTGGGAGTTAGTCAGTTACTACAAAGTGTCAGTTAGTGTCAGATTTCCCACCGTCCCACTATAAGTCGCTGCTCCCCACCATTGCTAGTATAAAAAAAACAAATAAACATTCCTGTATATATCTCACAGTTTGTAGATGCTATAACTTTCATGCAAACCAGTCAATATACACTTATTGGGATTTTTTTTTTTTTTATCAAAGACATGTAGCAGAATACATTTTGACCTAAATGTATAA
Organism: Rana muscosa; assembly: GCA_029206835.1. NCBI lineage: Eukaryota > Metazoa > Chordata > Amphibia > Anura > Ranidae > Rana > Rana muscosa. Next base: position 32,128,567 of record CM055120.1, read on the forward strand.
TGAAATTCGATTTTTTATTTTTTTTTATTGGATTTTTTTTTAGCAGAAAGTAAAACATTTTTGTTTTTTGTTTTTAAATTGATGCTATTTTTAAAGTGGTTGTAAACCCACTTTTGCAACTTGCACCTACAGGTAAGCCTAGATTAAGACTTACCTGTAGGTGCAAGAAATATCTCCTAAACCTACACGGTTTAGGAGATATTTGCTAAAAGTGACATTGCTCCGTGTCTACGGCGGACAACGGCGCATTCATAGGGTTAATCCCATTCATAAATCCGGCTAAGCCGGATTTGACGGCTCCCGCGCGCATGCGCGGAGTCACGTCTTTTCCGCTCCGGCCAATCACAGCGCCGGAGCGGCGCTGTGATTGGCTGGAGCGGCGATACCCGGAAGTAACCTTTCGGCTATCGCCGCAGCGATGGCTGCGGCTGGAGAGGGAGACGAGGACGCCTTCGGGGGCCCCGATCTAAGGTAAGTGATGCATAATGAGCTAGTATGCTAGTCATACTAGCTCATTATGCCTTTGTCTTGCAGGTTAGTTTAAAAAAATATATATATATTAACAGGGTTTACAACCACTTTAAGTTTATAGCGCAAAAAAAAAACAAAAAAAACAGTGTTGATCAAATGCCACCAAAAGAAAGCTCTATTTGTGGGAAAAGAACGCTATAATTTTTGTTTGGGTACAGCGTTGCACGACTGCGCAATCGCCAGTTAAATTAGCGCAGTGCTAAATAGAAAAAATGGCCTGGTCATGAAAGGGGGGGGGGGGATACAACCTTCCATAGCATAAGTGGTTAAAGCGCCACCTATGGGAAAATTTAGGGTACCAAAGTTTGTTTCATGGTCACACCCAATTTTAAGGCTTGACACGTTTGGTATCTATTTACTCAGCGCAACCTCATCTTTTATATTTTACCAACAAAAAAAAAAAAGGGTAATATTTTACGTTTGCAGTAATCATAGCATTATAAGTGGTATCACTCTTAAATACAGCACTGTAGCACTAAATCATACAAACAATACACTTAAATAAAAATAAAAAACAAAGAAAGGTGTATACAGTATATATATATATATATATATATATGTGTGTATGTGTATATATATATATATATATATATATATATATATATATATATATATATATATATATATATATATCATAGGTGTGCGCAGCCTGTTGTATTAGGGTGTGCACCTGAAAGCTCAAAAACATGGTACCGATCTCTCACTGTGTTCATTCAGAAAGGGAAGGTGCCGGTAAAAGACATTACCCCTTCCCCCACTCATCCTGAAATATCATCTATGTGTGCCCACTGCAGTAGCCAATGGGAGAGAAGGGAAGCCAGCCATGCTGTGGGAGGAGACACCGGGCAGCAGGGGGAATCTGCACTGCAGAGAGTGATTAGGGTGTGCCTGGGCACACCTGGTACACCCTGTGCGCACGCCTATGATATATATATATATAGCAAAAATATTGAAAAACACATACGTATATGTTATGTTAATAAACCGATATCCATCAAATGTGAAAATCTCTCCTTCATAAATGAGGGGAAAACAAACAATACCGACGCTCAACCGCAAATTTCTTGTGGCTGAGAACCGGTGCTCTGGCTAGAGTGTCTCCGCACTCAAATGGCAAAACTTGGAGTAAGCCGGCCACTTACTAACATCCATAAAAATGCTAATCTTTATTGGCTACATCTAAAAAATAAAAAACTGTATCACACTAACGCGTTTCGTTTACATCGAAACGCGCTAGCCTGATACAATTGTGTTTTACATGTAGCCAATAAAGATTTGCATTTTTATGGAGGATACGGAGTGGTCGGCTCATGTTTTTCTACAATAACTGAACTATCACCAGAAAAGGTTCCAATCTCTCCTAAACAACCAACTGACTACAAAGTGCTTCTTATATTGAACACATTGGGGGGAGATTTACTCAAACTGGAGCACTCAGAGTCTGGTGCAGCTGTGCACGGTGGCCAATCAGCTCCTAACTTTAGCTTGTTCAATTAAGGTCTGGCAATAAAACCTGGAAGCTGATTGGTTTCTATGCAGAGCTGCACCAGATTTTGCAACACTCCAGTTGTAGTCAATCAACCCCCATAGTGCAGAGTTGGGAGGGTTTAGTTTAATATTTTAAGTTTATTTGCCCTAAAATTAACTTTAGTGTATTTTTTACTGAGATTTTGGGCTTGATAAATGGTTGTGTTAATATCAAATAAAAATTTGGAACTACCACCATTTTATTCTCTGGGGCGTCTCTGGTCAGAAAACAGTATCAGGGTGATAGTTTCTTTGATGTATTTCCCAGAAGAAATCTTCTTTTTCAGAAATATGGGAGATATCTATAATATGTACAATACAGAAATATTCATGTGTTATATACAGTGTTACATATTTGGACAAATGCATTAAATAATTAAATTAATAAATACAAATTTCCCCAAACATACCACTAAAAACACCCTCTAAATCAGTGCTCTCCAAACTGTAGCCCAGGGGCCAGATGCAGTCCTTTGCTTGCCTTTATCCAGGCACTATTCCTCCCACTGACACCAATGATGGGGCACTATTCCTCCCACTGACACCAATGATGGGGCACTATTCCTCCCACTGACACCAATGATGGGGCACTATTCCTCCCACTGACACCAATGATTGGGCACTATTCCTCCCACTGACACCAATGATGGGGCACTATTCCTCCCACTGACACCAATGATGGGGCACTATTCCTCCCACTGACACCAATGATGGGGCACTATTCCTCCCACTGACACCAATGATGGAGCACTATTCCCCCCACTGACACCAATGATGGGGCACTATTCCCCCCACTGACACCAATGATGGGGCACTATTCCTCCCACTGACACCAATGATGGGGCACTATTCCCCCCACTGACACCAATGATGGGGCACTATTCCCCCCACTGACACCAATGATGGGGCACTATTCCTCCCACTGACACCAATGATGGAGCACTATTCCCCCCACTGACACCAATGATGGGGCACTATTCCTCCCACTGACACTAATGATGGGGCACTATTGATCTTTTATTGAAAAGAATCAAGCAACCAATTTTATACAAAAGTAAAAAACAAAACCATAGTACAAAACTTCAACAGAAAACAAAGGAATACACATCCATGTTCAGAATATATACAATATATACATAATCCACTACCAAAACATCCCTAGGAAACTATCTACATAAAGCAGCAGAGAGGGCCTAAGAGGCACAACCCATCACCTATGTACGCAGCCATTTATCAAAAATTCATCAAAAATACTGATAATCTAGGGTGATAAGAGACAGACAGCCACACCCGGGAAAGAGACTCCTGGCAGTCAGGGAGGCCTGAAACCCCTCCACGCCTTCAACCAAGCCCCCTGACCCCGCTTGTCTCTCTCAAGCTCCCGAATCTTCCCCACCTCATGCAAAATGTCATACACCACCACCTCAACAGGAAGGAGTTTTTGCCGAATGCTGACCTGACACCGTGCATTCCAGGTGAAATAACGGACTACTAGGCTAACTAAAAAAAGTGTATCCTGTGACAGCAGGAAGGTAAAGTCACCTGGTTGCATCCAGGGGGGTAGATATATTTCGCCCAGATTCAGGCTTTACGCCGACTTATACAACTAGGTGGAGAGTTGTATAAGGCTAGTGGGCTCATGGATGACTCATACCTCTAGGGAGAGTGTGGGGCGTCGTGCAGACAGAGATGAGGAGACCAGCTGAACCTTGTCAGCTCATTTAGGCCTCTATAAGAACTCCCAGCTTCATTAGATGTTAGCTCATGCCTGGAACCAGACCTGTGTGGACTGTCTAGGGAGAGTGAACCCCTGTGCGGTGAGACAAAGCCTGTGTGGCTATTTGCTTGGACATTTAAAACCAGGGACTTAGGGACTAGGACAGCACTAGGCTGATCCCAGTTGTTAGTTAGGAAACCTGTATGTTTAGTCAGAGGTCAAGTTGACCAGGATTTATTTTGTTTATGTTTCTTTTGCTTTGCTGTGTTTTGTCACTGTAAATAAAAAATAAACCGCACCTTTTTGATTTTGAAAACCACAACCTCCGTTTGCTGGGCCTGTTTTTGTGTGGGGAGCCCATCTCGGGGGTCACACACACCCGCTGCCGAGCTAACCCCCTCACAGTTGGTGGAGAATACGGGCAGTTTTTTTTTTTAAGCCAGCATGGGGACACCCGAGAGTATCCAGTGACTACAGTGTGTTTCGAGACCCCCAAAGGTACCCTCTCTCATCCAGTGGGCTTAGTATCTCAGTTACCGCATGACGCCATTGTGGGAAGGGATTTTCCGAAGTTCTGGGAACTGTGGGATGATCCTGAGCCCCCCACTGGTGCCCCTATGTACCAGGAATGTGATAGCCAGAACTCCCCTGAGAGTGGTGAGGACTCTCCGGAATTTCCCTTATCAGTATTGGCAGGGGAGACTCAAGAAACTGGAGAGGAGCCCACCTCCTCAGACGAAAACCTACCGTCTGTGGAGTTTTCTGATCTTGAGGTTCACAGGGAAAACTTTGCCACAGAACAGTTGAAAGACCCCGCCCTAATAAAGGCACGGGAAAACGTAGTGAAAATAGATGGCGAGTTAGTGAACCCAGATAATACCTGCACTTACCCATACTTCAGCGTAGAGAAGGACCTACTGTATCGGGTGGCAAAAAGGGCAGAAGAAACCGTTGAGCAGCTTGTGGTGCCCAAACCTTACAGGAAGTTGGTGTTGGAGTTGGCCCATGGGCACATTCTTGGAGGTCATCTGGGGACAGAGAAAACCCGAGAGAGGGTATTACAGAGATTCTATTGGCCGGGGGTGATGAAGGACATAGAAAATTATTGTTCCTCCTGCCCTGTGTGTCAGAGGTCGGCCCCGATGCCACATTTCCGTAGCCCGCTGGTCCCTCTACCCATCATTGAGGTCCCGTTTGAGAGGATCGCCATGGATTTGGTAGGTCCTATAATCAAGTCCGCTAGGGGGCACCAGTACATATTAGTTATAATGGACTATGCCACCCGTTATCCAGAAGCGATCCCTCTCCGAAATACCTCGGCCAAAACCATAGCCAAAGAGCTATCTCTTGTGTTTAGCCGGGTGGGTATTTGTAAAGAACTGCTTACGGACCAAGGTACACCCTTTATGTCCCGGGTTATGAAGGAGCTGTGTAAATTGTTCAAAGTGACGCAATTACGTACATCTGTGTATCACCCCCAAACCGATGGGCTGGTTGAAAGGTTCAACAAAACCCTAAAACAAATGTTGAAGAAAGTGGTGGATAGAGATGGAAAGGATTGGGACTGTCTACTTCCTTATCTGATGTTTGCTATTAGGGAGGTGCCCCAATCCTCTACGGGATTCTCCCCCTTTGAGTTACTGTATGGGAGACACCCAAGAGGGCTGTTGGATATTGCCAAGGAAACTTGGGAAAGTGAGAGTTCTCCCCACAGGAGTGTGATTGAGCATGTCGCCCTGATGCAAGACCGAATTGCACAGGTAATGCCCATCATGAAGGAACATTTGGCCCAAGCGCAGTTAGCACAGCAGAGAGTGTACAACCGTGGAGCCAAGACCCGTACCTTTTCCCCGGGGGATAGGATACTGGTACTTGTCCCTACGGTTGAAAGTAAATTCCTTGCCAAATGGCAAGGCCCCTATGAGATAATGGAAAAAGTGAGCGAAGTGAATTACAAGGTCAGACAACCAGGAAGGCGAAAGCCCGAACAGATCTATCACGTTAATCTGTTGAAAGCCTGGAGGGATAGAGAGTCCCTAGTCGCAGACACTTGGTCACCAGCTCAAACTGGTTGCGTGATTCCTGAGGTTGGAATAGCAGCCACCTTGTCACAACCCCAACAACAGGAGGTTAAGGAGTTTGTGCTTCGCAACAAGGAGGTATTCTCTGAGCTGCCGGGACAAACATCTGGGGTAGAGCATGACATCATTACCCCGCCCGGTGAAAGGGTGAAGTTAAAACCCTATCGGATCCCAGAGGCCCGACGGGAGGCAATACGGGAGGAAGTACAGAAAATGCTGAACTTAGGGGTGATAGAGGAGTCCCAAAGTGATTGGTCTAGTCCCATTGTGTTGGTGCCTAAACCGGATGGGAGCTGGCGATTTTGTAACGATTTTCGTCAGTTGAACAAAGTTACAAAATTTGACACCTACCCCATGCCACGTATAGATGAGTTGATCGACCGGCTGGGAACAGCCCGATACATGACGACTCTTGACCTCACAAAAGGGTATTGGCAAATCCCCCTGGCCAAGTTGGCCAAAGAGAAAACCGCATTTGTAACCCCAGACGGGGCGTTCCAATATAAAAGAATGCCGTTCGGGTTACAGAATGCGCCGGCCACATTCCAGCGGAAAATGGACCAGATGCTGAGGCCCCATCGGAAGTATGCTGCGGCTTACCTGGATGACATAATTGTCCATAGCACAGATTGGGCCTCACATCTGCCAAAAGTGCAAGCAGTCCTGGACTCTGTTCGGGAAGCGGGGTTTACGGCTAACCCCAAGAAGTGTACCATTGGGCAGGAGGAGGCCAAATATCTTGGGTACACCATTGGGAGGGGAGTAATAAAACCCCAACTCAACAAAGTCGAGGCCATCCAGAGTTGGCCACGTCCCAACAGCAAGAAGCAGGTACAAGCCTTTCTGGGAATCGCTGGGTATTATCGGCGATTCATTCCCCACTTTGCTTCTAAGGCTGTGCCCCTAACCAACCTGACGAAGGGGAAAGGGTCGGTCATGATTAAATGGACCCCCGAGGCTGAGGCAGCATTCCAATTCTTGAAACAAGCCTTATGTAGCCAGCCAGTGTTGTACTCACCCGACTTCTCTAAAGACTTTGTCGTACAAAGTGATGCGTCAGATGTGGGGTTAGGAGCAGTATTGTCCCAGGTCTGGAACGGGGAAGAGCACCCAGTCATTTACCTCAGCAGGAAGTTGAAGTCCCATGAGGTAAATTACGCCACCGTTGAAAAGGAGTGTTTAGCGGTGAAGTGGGCTCTAGATTCCCTTCGGTACTACCTGCTAGGTAGGCACTTTGACATGGTTACGGATCACGCTCCGTTAAAGTGGATGGCTCAAAACAAGGAAACAAATAGAAGAGTGAATAGGTGGTTCCTGGCCCTCCAGGAATTCAACTTCACAGTAAAGCATCGCCCTGGCGTTCAAATGGGGAATGTGGATGCTTTGTCTCGAGTACATGAATGCCTGATTGCTGGTGTTCCAACCCCGAGGTTAAAACAAGAGGGGGGGGTATGTGACAGCAGGAAGGTAAAGTCACCTGGTTGCATCCAGGGGGGTAGATATATTTCGCCCAGATTCAGGCTTTACGCCGACTTATACAACTAGGTGGAGAGTTGTATAAGGCTAGTGGGCTCATGGATGACTCATACCTCTAGGGAGAGTGTGGGGCGTCGTGCAGACAGAGATGAGGAGACCAGCTGAACCTTGTCAGCTCATTTAGGCCTCTATAAGAACTCCCAGCTTCATTAGATGTTAGCTCATGCCTGGAACCAGACCTGTGTGGACTGTCTAGGGAGAGTGAACCCCTGTGCGGTGAGACAAAGCCTGTGTGGCTATTTGCTTGGACATTTAAAACCAGGGACTTAGGGACTAGGACAGCACTAGGCTGATCCCAGTTGTTAGTTAGGAAACCTGTATGTTTAGTCAGAGGTCAAGTTGACCAGGATTTATTTTGTTTATGTTTCTTTTGCTTTGCTGTGTTTTGTCACTGTAAATAGAAAATAAACCGCACCTTTTTGATTTTGAAAACCACAACCTCCGTTTGCTGGGCCTGTTTTTGTGTGGGGAGCCCATCTCGGGGGTCACACACACCCGCTGCCGAGCTAACCCCCTCACAATCCAAACAAAAAACTCCACCGGTATTGAATGCTCCGTACACCCACTCAGCATAACCCAGCCTGGAGAGGAAAGGGACACCGAGGGCCCGCCCCACCTGTTTGTACACCTCTATGTTAAAAGGGCAATGAAGCAGAAAATGATCCATAGTCTCCTCCTCATCTGCACACTCCTCCCGAGGACAGCTACGATCCATCCCACTGCGGAATTTCAAATTGCCCCGAACATAGAGCTTCCCATGGAAGCACAACCACGCCAGATCCCTAAATTTAGGGGGTACTCTATCCAAATTAATCAGTCTTAACCCCGCCCTCAAAACTGGGCCCGGGCAATCCCTTAAGGCCAGTGGGTCATGAAAGACTTCGCTCAAGACTCGACTCATAAGGACTTTCCTTGGAACCGATCTGAGATCTTCAGCCGACAATCGCCACTGCCGCAGTAACTTCAGGCACGGAGCGACATAGGCTGGTAGCTGACCACGATGACCCCTGCGATTCTTCACTTGGCCACCTTCTTCCCAAAGTCGTAGAAAAGGCCTAAACCAAGATCTAAATATGCCTACCCCTCCAGGAGGTTCCACTGCAAGCATATTACCAATGTTAAACTTTAGAAATAGCAGTGAAAAGAAAAGAACTGGGTTGACCATACCTAAGCCACCCTCCCTCCTGGATAGGTAGGTGACATTCCTCTTGATGGGGTTCAGTCTGTTCCCCCACAGCATCTGAAAGAACACACTACTGACCCTAGCATAGAGAGACACTGGCAAGATGCAGACAAAGCTGACATACAAGAAGATCGGAATCAGGTAAGTCTTAATCAGATCAACCCTTTCCCTCATAGATAACTTCCATCTCTTCCAGCTGACCACCTTAGTATTGGCAATTTCCAGTCTGCCTTCCCAGTTTTTGAGGCCATAATCGCCGGGTCCAAATTCAATGCCTAGTATCTTAATTCTTTCCTGGGGCACTGGAAAGGTGCCCGGGAGATCAAACCCCTCACCTTCCTTTCCCATCCAGAAAACTTCAGTCTTTTCCTGATTGATCTTGGAGCCTGATGCTTCAGAATACCGTGATGTCAGAGAGACCACCTCCTCCGCTTCATCCGTCCCAGTGACAATCACCGACACATCATCCGCATAGGCAACAACCCTCAATGGCGGCTCACCCGGGAGCCCCACTGGTACCCCACACAACATGCCGCTCTCTAGCCTCCTGACGAAGGGGTCGATTGCAAACACATAGAGCAGGGGACTCAGGGGACAACCCTGGCGCACCCCGGAGCCAACCCCAAAGGACTGTCCAACCCAACCATTAACAAGAAGGAAGCTTTCTGCCCCCTTATACAAGACTTTCAGCCAATCGACAAAACCACCCGGCAGACCGTACTTACTAAGGAGCAACCACAGGTACTCATGGTTAACACGATCAAAAGCCTTTGCCTGATCCAATGTCAGCAAATACTTTCCCCAGCCTGCAGCCCTGCACCGCTCCAAGGCCTCCCGGACAGCTAAAACCGCTGTGAAGGTGCTCCTACCCTGGACCGAACAGTGCTGATGGCGAGAAAGCAAAGACTCTGCCACTGACGATAGGCGCCAGAAAAATATCTTTGCCAGTATCTTTCTATCGACATTAAGAAGGCTGATGGGGCGCCAATTCTCAATCATCGAAGGATCTTTACCCTTTGAAAGAAGAATCACAGCCGAGTGCCTCATGGAAGGGGAAAGCACCCCCTCAGCAAGGCAACTGTTAAAAACCTCTACCAAATGCGGGGCCAGAATAGACTTAAAGGCTTTGTAAAACTCAGCCGTCAAGCCATCTGGTCCAGGCGACTTTTTGATGGCAAGCTGTTCAATTGCCCTCATCACCTCTTCGACTGTGATCTCCTCTGTCAAATTCATCAATGGAACATCTCCACCATTTAGACCTGGAGTAGAGTCCAAAAAGCTTTCCATCTTGTCACGATCAAGCTCTTTCCTCCCAAGAAGGTCGGCATAAAAGGACCTCACGACCTCCAGAATCCCTGACCTGGACTTTGTCAAGGAACCTGTACTGTCCTTAAGGCCAACGACCGTTTTAACAGCTACACCTTGTTTGCAGTTCTGGTAAGGGTCAGGCGAGTGGTACTTCCCATAGTCCCTCTCCAGAACCAAAGAGGCATGCCGGTCATATTGACACTTCCTGAGAAGGAGTTTCACTTCGGAGATTGCCCCAGGATCTCCTCCTCTCGAGACAAGAATATCCAGCTTCCTCCGTAAACGTTGGTAGGTCATGTATTTATTAAACTGATTTCTATTGGCTAGGCCCCTGAAGAATCCAGCGATCCTCTTTTTGGTCAGCTCCCACCACTCAGCCTTGCTGCTACAAAAGTCCAGGATGGTCACCTGTGCCTGAAAGAATTCCTCAAAGGATTGTCTAACATGTTCTTCCTTGAGTAGTGTCGAATTTAATCTCCAGATGCCCTTGCCCCTCTGAGGGGCGTCTGAAGCATTCAGTACCACAGATAGCATACAGTGATCAGAGAACTCTACTGCCTGCACCACTGATGGCGAGAAAGCAGAGGCCTCCTTCAAAAAAAACCTATCTATCCTACTCTGACTATTACCACGATGAAAAGTGAACCCGGTGTCATCTGGGAGGTGCTTAATGTGCACATCCACAAGACCAGCATCCCTAACCATACTATTTAAAAAAACGCTGTCATATCCCAGCCTGTCCTTGAAGTCCTTCCTGTCCTTGGGCCTAGTTACTGTATTAAAGTCACCTCCAAAGACCACTTGCCGGGATGTAAAAAGAAATGGCTTGATCCTTGTAAAAAGGCATTTCCTGTCCCACTTTGTGTGCGGCCCATAAACATTGATTAGGCGCAGGTCCTGCCCTCCCACAAGGACGTCTAAGACCATACATCTCCCAATCTCCACCTCAATAACCCGCCGGACAGTTACCATGCCGGTTTTAAACAACACCGCCACACCGCCGTAAGGCTCAGCCGCAAGAGACCAGTAAGATGGACCATACCTCCACTCTCTCTTGGCCATATGAATATCTGCCAAGGAGGTGAGCCTAGTCTCTTGCAAAAATAAAATTTCAGCATCTAATTGGCTGAACAAAAAGAAGGCCATAGAACAAGCTCTTACTGACTTAATGCTGGCGACATTAATTGTCACCACTTTTAACGGAGGGGGAACCGCCATTTGGGTTATTGGGTGGATTGCTTCTTAGCTCCCCTCTGCTGCTCATCACCAGAAGCCTCTCTCTTTCTAGAGGCCGCCTCAAAGTCCATTTCAGAATCGGAACTTCTTTCAGAAGAAGCTCCAGATGAAGAAATATCCCACTTGGAGGACCTATGACGGCTGGAGACAGAAACCGGAGCTTCCCGTCCCCGTTCCGTCCTCACCGCCTGCCTCTTCCGCCTCCCAACCTTCCTTCTCTCCTCCAGGTACCGCAGGTCAGCCTCAGAGATGCCCTCATCTCTTATTTTTTTCTTTAAAGTCTTTCCACAAGACTTCTTTACAGAGGAAGGGGCGCCCTTTTTAGTACACGCTGGTGGGGGGGGGGTGATCCCTTTAAGTCAGACTCGGGAGGGGTAGACTCCTGGGGGGTAACAGACTCGGGGGGCACAGACTTGGAAGGTTCCGACACAAGAGGAGAGGGTACAGTAGGCTGGGGGGACACAGAGACAGAAACAGAAGGAGTACTTACAGACACAGGAGGGGTGGCCACAGGAACTGGAGAGGGATCCTGAGCAGGACCAGGGGAGGGGGTCACCGCAGAGGAGGATGGTACACCAGGGGTCTCACCCTCCATCCTGTCCAGCCTTGACATGTCCTCTACTACCTCCTTCTCCATATTGTGCCAGGCTTCAGGACATCTGCTGTAGGGGTGGCCAAGGCGCAGGCACAGGTTGCACCTGATCATCTTAGTGCAGTCCTTAGCCATATGACCCTGACCCCGACACACTGAACACATCAAGGCTGAACAGGAGGAGCTCAAGTGCCCCTTTTCTCCACAGCGGTGACACAGCTTCGGCTGACCAGGGTAGAAAACAGTCATCCTATCCCTCCCTATGAAAGCTGAGGAGGGCAAGTGACGGACAACATTCCCATCCCTGGCCAACCTGACTGTTACCGACCATCCCCCAGTCCAGATGTTACGCTCATCATGGATTTTATTAGGTTTGGTCAAAACTTCCCCATAGTTCCTTAACCAGACCTCTAGATCCCGAGCAGGAACACTCTCATTGGTCAGGATAATGGTTATTTTTTTTACTGTTGACCTCTGAGACACCGCAACTGGGACCAGACCTTCCCATTCAGGTCTTGACCTGCACCGAGCCTCATATCGCTCCCAGAACAGGTCAAGACCCTCTGGCCTGGTGAAGCTAACCGTATAGTCCCTTGTCCCAGCTACGTGTATAAAGGCATACAGGTCATTTGCACCAAAACCCATCTCCAATATCAAGTCCACCACTGCACGCCGTGCTGGAGGGATGGCACCACCTTCCCATTTCAGGATAACTACATTACGTCTTGGACCCCCAGCAGAAGCCAGAGACCCAAGACCAGATCTTGGGGTGCTCAAGGTGGCAGCTTGCAGTGGAAAACCCCGCTTGGGAGCGGGACTACCAGGAGCAGAGTGTGCCACCTGTGCAAAAGTAGGTTTATCAGGGCCAAGGGCTGACACTGAAGCCACATCACTCTGTATATTATTATTATTATCAACTGTATGAACTGAAATGGCAGGATCTGTAGCAGGATTGTTCATCACACTGGTACTGGGGTGATTGTTATCAGTCACAGAACTATTCAAATTTCCATCAGGAATAGTCACAGTTGCTGCAATACCAGCTGTCTCCTGATGCTGCACTGTAGAGTCCTCAGCAGCAGTGGGGCAAACAGCTTTGGACTCAGCCAAAGAAGGGTTAATGGGCTGTGCTGACACTTGCAGTCCATCCACAGAAATGACATTTTTTAAATGTAACTCTTGCTGCATTGCAGCCTCAGCAGGCACAACATTGCTGCACACAGGACTAGCAGCCTGATTGTCATTAGGCACATTGTCAGTCATGATGCTAGATGGTACAAAAACAGTTTTATCCACAACATGGGACTTAGCAGGCTTCACTTTATCAGGTACATCATCAGTAATGTCTTCCTCATTAAACACAAGCTGATCCCCCCGCATAGGAGACTCCATTACCTGGATGGCCCTCAGCATACCTCCTGAATCTTGGGAAGGCCTGGGGCTGCTTACCTCTCCCTGGGGGGGCAGGGGGGCAGAACTGGGGGTCTCCTCCTCCTCCACCTCCATCTTTGTCACCCTTCCAAACCTTTTGTCGTTACAAAATTTTTCTTTAAAGGGCCCATCTCTGCCTTCCATCATGGCCACGATGGTCTCCTGATGATCCACACGGACCTTGGCCAGTTGGATTTCCGGATCCATCGATCCCCGTTTCTGGCTGTGTAAGCCCTCACGTTGCCTTCGCAGGCGCTTCAACTCCGCTCTCAACTTGTAGAGCTTGTCCCTCTCCCTGTTCAGGACCTTAATCCCGGCCACCACTCGCTCCCGAATGGCCTCCGAGCCTTCATCCTCACCAGGGGCAGAGAGATCAGCTTGTGCAGAGGCAGGCAGTTCACCTGATGGCCCAGGAGATGGCTGGGAGCCTCCAGCAGGAGAGGCCCTGCTGGCCTCCATGGCCTCCCCAGAAAGGGGGCCAGGGAGCTGGGAGAGATTTCACCACCACTCCCCTCTCACAGAGCAGCTTCAGAGGCACCTTCCTCCTGACACACCTGTGCTCCAATGATGGGCGGGGCACTATTCCTTCCACTGACACCAATGATGGGACACTATTTCCCCCACTGACACCAATGATGGGGCACTATTCCTCCCACTGACACCAATGATGGGGCACTATTCCCCCCACTGACACCAATGATGGGGCACTATTCCCCCCACTGACACCAATGATGGGGCACTATTCCTCCCACTGACACTAATGATGGGGCACTATTCCCCCCACTGACACCAATGATGGAGCACTATTCCCCCCACTGACACCAATGATGGGGCACTATTCCTCCCACTGACACCAATGATGGGGCACTATTCCTCCCACTGACACCAATGATGGGGCACAATTCCCCCCACTGACACAAACAACAGGACACTATTCCTTCCACCGACACCAATGATGGGGCACTATTCCTCCCAATGACACCAACAATGGGGCACTATTCCTCCCAATGACACCAATGATGGGGAACTATTCCTCCCACTGACACCAATGATGGGGCACTATTCCCCCGCACTGACACCAACAATGGGGCACTATTCCTCCCGCTGACACCAATGATGGGGCACTATTCCTCCCAATGACACCAATGATGGGGCGCTATTCCTTTCACTGACATCAATGACGGGCCAGTATCCCCCCCCCCCAATGACACCAATGATGGGGCACTTTCCCCCCCCACTGACACCAATGATGGGGCATTGTTTTAACTCTCAAGACATTTTCTACTCCAGCTCCCTCAACATCTCAAATAAACCGACCCTTTGTCTGGAAAGTTTGGAGACCTCTGCTCTAAATAAAGTGAAGAAGTAAAATATGATCGTCAGTTCCATCTGAATGCAGTATTCTCCTGATTAGTGTACTGTATTCCAGGAAAACACCACATTATGGCCACTAGGTGGAGACGATGATCACAGGAAATCAACATATAAGACATTCGCACAGGGAATTAAAAAAAATAACATAAAAATAGACGTGCACTTTGGCATATGGCTTGTGGTTGTGGTGTGGCCCCGTTGACTTGAATGGGCGAGTTTGTCAACCCAACATGCTGCATTAAATTTGCTGCGGCTGCAACTCAAAACATCATGGCACAGCTCCCTCCGGCAAGGGGGGGGGGGGGTAAAACTGTGGCTCAACCCCTAGTTCTTACCGCCCATGTGAATAGATTGATTGAAAGTCTCCCCTATAGCTCTGGTCTGCCTTTAGATAATGGGGGTAGATGGGACATTCCCTGGCCTGCCCAGGTACCCATGACTCTAGCCGGCCATACACTAGTAGAATGTAATTCCAAATTTCTTGTTTTAAGAACGTTCGTTCAATTTTCTATTCATTAGCGGGAGGTCAAACGTTGCACAAACATTCTTACAAAAAGTCCCATCAGTATATTCGACATTCCAGCCTACCTCCAGTTCCCTCAGTCCATGTCCAGACTCTGATTTGACTTGCAAGTATGAGTGACCAATTTTTACTATTTTTATTTTTCTATAGTCTTTATTACATTTTTACATGATCACTCGTCATATCTACTTTTAAACATCTTTAGACAATATCTCTGCATCTGCTCCTGAAGAGTAGCGCTACAGCTACGAAACGCGTCGAGCTAATAGATGCCTTCCCTGCTGTTCTTTTTATTCAAGATACCATGATTACGGTTCACTGGAATATACCTATATACATGAGCATCCGCTGAAATGTTTTGGGGGGGGGGGGCGCTTTAGCAGCGGCGATATACAGTCGCATTTTACCCTTTCTTCGACCGCTAGCAGGGGTTAAAAGCGCCCCCCCCCCACGTTAAAATGTAAAAACTCCCCACTGTGCCCCCTGCATCTTTAAATATCTCTTTGTCACTACTGTGTACCCCTTCTCTACAACTGCACCTCTGGACCCCTTTACATTACACAGCACCCCACAGCTCTGGACCCCTTTACATTACACAGCACCCTGCATCACTGGACCCCTTTACATTACACAGCACCTTGCATCTCTGGACCCCTTTACATTACACAGCACCCTGCATCACTGGACCCCTTTACATTACACAGCATCCTGCATCACTGGACCCCTTTACATTACACAGCACCCTGCATCACTGGACCCCTTTACATTACACAGCATCCTGCATCACTGGACCCCTTTACATTACACAGCACCCTGCATCACTGGACCCCTTTACATTACACAGCATCCTGCATCACTGGACCCCTTTACATTACACAGCACCCTGCATCACTGGACCCCTTTACATTACACAGCACCCTGCACCCGTTACATTACACAGCACCCTGCATCACTGGACCCCTTTACATTACACAGCACCCTGCATCACTGGACCCCTTTACATTACACAGCACCCTGCATCACTGGACCCCTTTACATTACACAGCATCCTGCATCACTGGACCCCTTTACATTACACAGCACCCTGCATCACTGGACCCCTTTACATTACACAGCACCCTGCACCCGTTACATTACACAGCACCCTGCATCACTGGACCCCTTTACATTACACAGCACCCTGCATCACTGGACCCCTTTATATTACACAGCAGCCTACACCTGTTACATTACACAGCGCCCTGCATCACTGAACCCCTTTACATTACACAGCACCCTGCACCCCGTTACATTACACAGCACCCTGCATCACTGGACCCCTTTACATTACACAGCACCCTGCATCACTGGACCCCTTTACATTACACAGCACCCTGCATCACTGGACCCCTTTACATGACACAGCACCCTGCATCACTGACCCCCTTTACATTACACAGCACCCTGCATCACTGACCCCCTTTACATTACACAGCATCCTGCATCACTGGACCCCTTTACATTACACAGCATCCTGCATCACTGGACCCCTTTACATTACACAGCACCCTGCATCACTGACCCCCTTTACATTACACAGCACCCTGCATCACTGGACCCCTTTACATTACACAGCATCCTGCATCACTGGACCCCTTTACATTACACAGCACCCTGCATCACTGGACCCCTTTACATTACACAGCACCCTGCATCACTGGACCCCTTTACATTACACAGCACCCTGCATCACTGACCCCCTTTACATGACACAGCACCCTGCATCACTGGACCCCTTTACATTACACAGCACCCTGCATCACTGGACCCCTTCACATTACACAGCACCCTGCACCCCGTTACATTACACAGCACCCTGCATCACTGGATCCCTTTACATTACACAGCACCCTGCATCACTGGACCCCTTTACATTACACAGCACCCTGCATCACTGGACCCCTTTACATTACACAGCATCCTGCATCACTGGACCACTTTATATTACACAGCACCCTTCACCCCTTTACATTACACAGCACCCTGCATCACTGGACCCCTTTACATTACACAGCACCCTGTATCACTGGACCCCTTTACATTACACAGCACCCTGCATCACTTGCCCCTTTTACATTACACAGCATCCTGCATTACTGGACCCCTTTACATTACACAGCACCCTGCATCACTCAACCCCTTTACATTACACAGCACCCTGCATCACTGGATCCCTTTACATTACACAGCACCCTGCATCACTGGACCCCTTTACATTACACAGCACCCTGCATCACTGGATCCCTTTACATTACACAGCACCCTGCATCACTGGACCCCTTTACATTACACAGCACCCTGCACTCCTTTACATTACACAGCAGCACCCTGCACCTCTGGACACTACACACACTACACTCTGACCACTACACTACACACTGACTACTGACCACTACACTGCACACTGACCACACTGACCATATGTGTGACGTGTCCTATGGTATGATGTCATGTCTCTGCAGTCACACACACACGTGTTGTAGGACATCTCCTCCTCCCTCCATACCGCACACACAGCCCGGCTCTCCTTCCTTCTCACCTTCAGCAGGTCCAGCGGGGCTGGAAGTGGGTGTAAGGGCGTCGGAGGTTGTAGAACACTGCCAATTTGGCCAACACCTTCTCGATTCCGGGGGGGGGGGCAAATTACCCCCCTTGCCCTATGGAGCGGACGCCCATGCCCATATATTACTTACTGTGGGAATACGTTGCAACTAGTCTGGTGTGTCATCATTATGTCATTACTGTGGCTCTAGGCCAATATGCTATCAGTGTGTCATTATGCTATTCTGTTAATTTATTACTATGTATCATGTCATGGAATAAAAGTTTTTTACTTTACTATGATGGTTACTACATGTCTATGCATTTACTATATGGCACTATACATGGCTCCACCACCAGACAGCATTATAGTACCATGCAATGCTATTTTCCTGGCTGCACGCTTCAATTCAAAGTCCCCAAAAAATTTACTTATTTTATATCAGTATATTCGATGACTTGACAAATGTCATCAAAAGAACTACAACAAATGTTTGCTTTTAAAGCGGCAGTAAACCCTCCCTGACAAGTTTTACCTACAGGTAAGCCCTAGATTAAGGTTTACCTGTAGGTGTTTGCAATATCTCCTAAACCTACACGGTTTAGGAGATATTTGCCACAAAGAATGCACTGATGTCTACAGCGCATGCGCGCCGTAGAAAGCGGCGCAGGCACACTGAGAATAGCCATTCATAAAACTGGCAATGCTGGAGTGATGTCTTCGCCGCTCCGGACCAATCACAGCGCATGAGCGGCGATACCCAGAAGTAACCTTCCGGAGAGATGTCTGCGGCCGGAGGGGGAGATGAGGACGGCTTGGGGGGCTTCGATCTCAGGTAAGTAATTCATAATGAGCTAGTATGCTAGTCATACTAGCTCATTATGCCTTTGTCTAGCAGGTTTTTATATATTTTTATTTTTTTTAATTTGGGTATACAACCGCTTTAACATTCCATTTTGGAGTGCATGGACTTTCCCGAATGAATAGCACATACACTTTTGAAACTTTCTCATCAATTCAGTAATTTACAGCTGTTTTGGGTCCTCTCCGGATAAAGCGTTGTTGGTGTCATTGAGAGGAATTTGGCCCCATTGCTTATGTTATTTGGCCCCATTATTGGTGTCATTGGGAGGAATTGGGCCCCATCACTGATGTTATTGGGCCCCATTATTGGTGTCATTGGGAGGAATTGGGCCCCATCACTGATGTTATTGGGCCCCATTATTGGTGTCATTGAGAGGAATTTGGCCTCATTGCTGAGGTTATTGGGCCCCATTATTGGTGTCATTGGGAGGAATTGGGCCCCATCACTGATGTTATTGGGCCCCATTATTGGTGTCATTGAGAGGAATTGTGCCCCATCACTGAAGTTATTGGGCCCCATTATGGGTATCATTGAGAGGAATTGGGCCCCATTGCTAATGTTATTGGGCCCCATTATTGGTGTCACTGAGAGGAATTGGGCCCCATCACTGATTCACATATGTGCGATGCATTCGCACTGTGCATTGGCCAAAAAAGTGTGCGTTTTCTAGGCATTGCGGTGCGAATTGTCTGCCTATTATGTTCTATGGGAACGCATCTGATTCGCCTCCAGGAGCATACCAGGCCCTTAGGTCTGGTATGGATTTTAAGCGGAACCCCTACGCTGAAAAAACGGCGTGGGGGTTCCCCCTAAAATCCATACCAGACCCTTATCCGAGCACGCAGCCCAGCCGGTCAGGAAAGGGGGTGGGGACGGCGAGCGCCCCCCCTCCTGAACCGTACCAGGCCGCATGCCCTCAACATGGGGGGGGGGTGGGTGCTTTGGGGCAGGGGGGCACCCTTCCCCAAAGCACCCACCCGGTGACTCCGCCCCGTATGATGTCACAGTTCTGGGGAATGATGGAACTGTGACGTCATACGGGGCAGGGTCACCGGGTGGCATCACCCGGTGACCACGCCCCATGCCTATATAAGTCGTTGCGCACCGCACACACGACATTACAGCGGGAGAAGACTGGGCTGCCTCTAGCAAAGGAGCTGGAAGAAGATCGCGGAGGCGCCCGGCAGAAGGCACCGGAGAGCGGGAGAAGAACCAGAGAGCGCGGAGACGACACCAGAGAGCAGAAGAAAAGACCCCCTAAGTCGGAAGAGACCCCGAAGTCGGAAGAAGACCCCCGGAGCTGCCTAATAAATTACTTTAAAAACCTGTGTAGTGTGTTTTTTTATTGACATTTTTTTTCCATCAGGTGAATGGGTAGGGGTACGATGTACCCCATACTCATTCACATACGGTGGGGGGCCGGGATCTGGGGGCCCCCTTATTAAAGGGGGCTCCCGGATTCCGATAAGCCCTCCGCCCGCAGACCCCGACAACCAACGGCCAGGGTTGTCGGGTAGAGGCCCTTGTCCTCATCAACATGGGGGCAAGGTGCTTTGGGGAGGGGGGCTGCAGGGTGCCCCTCTGCCCCAAAGCACCCACCCCTCCCATGTTGAGGGCATGCGGCCTGGTACGGTTTAGGAGGGGGGGCTCGCTCGTCCCCACCCCCTTTCCTGACCTGTTGGGCTGCGTGCTCGGATAAGGGTATGGATTTTGGGGGGACCCCCCACGCCGTTTTATCGGCCTAAGGGCCTGGTATGCTCCTGGAGGGGAACCCATGCTGATTTTTATTTAAAATTTGGCGTGGAGTTCCCCCTCATGATAACAGCGGCTTCCCTCCCTTCCCCTCTCCTCTCCAAGGTCAGCAAATCCGCAGCTAGAATGCAGACGAACGGCTGAACCACTGATTGATATCTTGCCAAAGACTCCGGAGCTCAAAAACGCAGCGCACAAGTGTGAATCCAGCCTGAGAGGAATTGTGCCCCATTACTGATGTTATTGGGCCCCATTATTGGTGTCATTGAGAGGAATTGGGCCCCATCACTGATGTTTTTGGGCCCTATTGTTGGTGTCATTGAGAGAAATTGGGCCCCATCAGTGATCTTATTGTGTCAGTGGGAGAGATTTTGCCCCATCGTTGGTGTCATTGGGAGCAAATGTGCCCCCTTCATTGGTGTCAGTGGGGGGAATTATGCCCCATTGATGGTCTTAGTGGATAAAATACTGCCAAGGGTTGGATACAAGCAAGCAAATGGCCGCATCTGGCCCCAAGGCCGCAGTTTGGAGACCACTGCTATAGAACAATATGCTTTGTTCATATTTCATGTCTGAGGTTTACAACCACTTTAAGGTTAGCTGAAGCCAGGAGTGAATGCACTGTGCGTGCACGCAGTTTGAGTGACCTGTAGCAGCCACTAGGGGGCAAACTATAGTGAAATTCAGCCCAGTCTGCAAACTTCAGGACGCAGAGGTATGGAAGGGGTCAGCGTTTTTTACGGAGAGAATCCAAAACAGCTGCACCTGGAATGGGAGGACCTTCTCCATTTCCAGGAAAAGGATGTATAGTATGTACTATTCTATCCACTTAAGCCCCGGACCATTTGGCTGGCCAAAGACCAGAGCACTTTTTGCGATTCTGCACTGCGTCGCTTTAACTGACAATTGCGCGGTCGTGCGACGTGGCTCCCAAACAAAATTGACGTCCTTTCTTTCCCACAAATAGAGCTTTCTTTTGGTGGCATTTGATCACCTCTGCAGTTTTTATTTTTTGCGCTATAAACAAAAATCGAGCGACAATTTTGAAAAAAAATTTTTTTTTACTTTTTGCTATAATAAATATCCCCAAAAAATATATAAAATTTTTTTTTTCCTCAGTTTAGGCCGATACGTATTCTTCTACATATTTTTGGTAAAAAAAATCGCAATAAGCGTTTATTGATTGGTTTGCTCAAACGTTATAGCGTCTACAAAATAGGGGTTAGATTTATGGCATTTTTATTAATATTTTTTTTTTTACTACTAATGGCGGCGATCAGTGATTTTTATCGTGACTGGCGGACACATCGGACACTTTTGACGCCATTTTGGGACCATTGTCATTGATACAGCAATCAGTGCTATAAAAACTGTTATTATTATTATTATACAGGATTTATATAGAGCCAACAGTTTGCGCACTGATTACTGTAAAAATGACACTGGCAGTGAAGGAGTTAACCAGTAGGGGGCGCTGAAGGGGTTAAGTGTGTCCTAGGGATGTGTTCTAACTGTAGGGGGCGTGGCTACGTGTGTCACGACACTGATCACCGTTCCAGATTACAGGGAGCTGTGATCAGTGTCCTGTCACTAGGAA